>VMDO01008008.1:0-87077 GCA_007922755.1 Pedetes capensis
TGTCCTTGCCTAATCACAACCATCACCGGTGCACTTGTTATTCTGATACAACCATCACCGGTGCACTTGTTATTCTGATACAACCATCACCGGTGCACTTGTTATTCTGATATGCTCTGAATCGCGAGATTACCTTCTGAATGTTATCTCAACTGCAGGTTACGCCTGCCTGTTGCCTGGGGCTCCTTTGTCCCCAACACTGTTTTTCTCGCGCTTAAAGAATTGAAGAAAAAATTCAAGCCTCGAGTAGCAATAGTGAAGGATTCTACGGGAAAAATATAAAATGACACAGGAAACATCAAAAAAGATGGAGGGGATACACAGAATCATTATACCAAAAAGAATTGGTGGATGACCAACCATTTCAAGAGGTTGCATATGATCAGGAACCAATAGTACTGATGGATGAAGTAGAAATTGCCCCAAGGGAAATGGTGAAATGAAGGCTCCAGGAATTGATGGAATACCAGTAGAGATGTTTCAACAAACAGATGCAGCACTGAAGGTGGTCACTTATTTATGCCATGAGATGTGGGAAACAGCTACCTGACCAATTGGCTGGAAGAGATCCATATTTGTGCCTATTTCCAAGAAAGTGTATCCAACTAAGTGTGGAAACTGTCGAACAATATCATTAATATTGCACACAAGCAAAATTTTGCTAAAGATAATTCAAAAGAGAATGCAGCAGTATATAGACAGGGAACTGCTGGAAAATCAAGCCAGATTCAGAACAGGGAGTGGAACCAGGGACATCATTGCTGATGTCAGATGGATGTTAGCTGGAAGCAGAGAATACCAGAAAGATATTTATCTATGTTTTATAGACTATACAAAGGCATTTGACTCTGTGTATTATAATAAATTATGGATAACATTGTGAAGAATGGGAATACCAGAGCACTTAATTGTATTCATGGGAAATCTGTACATGGACCAGGAGGCAGTTGTCCTAATGAACAAGGAAACATTGCTTGGTTTAAAGTCAAGAAATGTGTGGGTCAGGGCTGTATCCTTTTACCATACCTCTTCAATCTCTATGCCAAGCAAATAATCTGTGAAGCTGGACTTTATGAAGAAGAATGCACATCAGGATTGGAGGAAGACTCATTAACAACCTGCATTATGCAGATGACATAACTCTGCTTGCTGAAAGTGAAGAGGATTTAAAACATTTATTGATGCAGATCACAAACCACAGCCTTCAGTACAGATTGTGCCTCGACATCAACAAAACAAAAATCCTTATAACTGAGTCAATACACAACTTCACAAAAAAATGGAGAAAAGATTGAGGTTGATCAAGATTTTGCTTTACTTGGTTCTACAATCAACACCCATAGAAGCAGCAGTTAAGAAATCAAAAGATGCATTGCATAGGGAAAAGCTGTTGCAAAAGACCTCTTTAAAGTGTTGAAAAGTAAAGATGTCACATTGAAGACGAAGATGCACCTGACTCATGCCATGGTATTTTCAGTTTCATCATATGCTTAATGAAAGCTGGACACTGAATAAGGGACACAGGAATAGAATCATTGCTTTGAAGTATGATGTTGGAAACAAATATTGAATGTATCATGGACAACCAAAAGAACCAACAGATCTGTCCTAGAAGAATTGCAACCAGAATACTCCTTGGAAGCAAGGATGGCTAAACTGCACCTAACTTATTTTGAACATGTCAGGAGAGACTAATCCCTAGAGAAAGGCATCATATTTGGGAGAGTGGCATGTCAACGAAAATAAGGAAGACCCTCAACCAGAGGGATTGACATAGTGGTTGCAACAATGAGCTTAAACATAAAAAAGATCTTGTGCCTGGCACAGAATTGGGTGATGTTTCGTTTTGTTGTAGTAGGGTCACTATGAGTCAGACCTGACTTGAGGGTACCTAACAACAATCATCTCATTATCAATATTTTAAATTTAGATAGTCTAATAGATATGTAGCCTGCAGCGATAGCCCTGTGGCATCCGATCCCGTCAGATCTCGGAAGCTAAGCAGGGTCGGGCCTGGTTAGTACCTGGATGGGAGACCGCCTGGGAACACCAGAAACTGTAGGCTTGGGAGAAGGACGTGGCAACCCCCTCCCAAAAATCAACCTGCCATTGAAAACCCTATGAACAGCAGAGAGGCACTGACAATAGTGTTTCCCCTGTTGTACAGAAGGTCGCCATGACTCAACGGCACCTAACAACAACAACAACAACAATAGATATATAGGGCTGGGATTTAGCTCAGTTGGTAGAGCGCTGTGCTGCAGTCTCTGAGGTCCCGAGTTCAATTCCCAGCACCGCAAAAATGGGAGAAGGACCTGGCAACCCACTCCCAAGGCAATCCTGAACCAGTCAGCCATTGAAAATCCTATGAGGGTCGCTATGAGTCGGATACTGACTCGACTGTACCTAACAACAACAACAGCAGCAATAGATATGTAACGGTACCTTATTGTGTTTTTATATTGATTTTGTTTATTCATTCATTCATTTGTTCATTTTTTAGACTAGTCTCAAAATGAAGCCCAGGCTGGCTTCAAAATCATGATTATCTTGCCTCAGCCTCCTGAGTGCTGAGATTACAGGCATGTGCCACTATGCCTGGCTTCATTGTGGTTTTAATTTTCATTTCCTAAGTGACAAATGAAGTTGGTCACTTTTTACTATACTCATTATTACTGGCCTTTTGGATATCCTCTTTTGTAAAATGCCTATTTCAAGTCTTTTCCTCATTTTTGTGTTTTGGTTTTTTTATTCTTTTCATTGATTTGTGGAAATTCTTTGTATATTCTAGATATGCACTTTTTGTCGTTTATGCATGTATGTCATCTAAATATATCATTTTTATATACATATACATACAAGTACATATATATGTGTATAAAATATAGAAATTTCCTCAGTCTGTTATATGCCTTTTCGGCTACTAAATGGTGCCTTTGGTGAACAGTGGTAATGATGAAATTCCATTTATCATTTTTTATTTTATACTTAATGTTTTTTGTGTCCTGCCCAGAAATTCTTCACTTTCTCCACAGTAATGAAGACAATCTCCTATTTCCCTCCAGAAGCTTTTCTATATTTTCTATTTTTAGCCCTCAAATGTGGGTTTTTCATATCATGAATTAATTTTTATGTATGTTGTAATGTAGGATTCAACATTCGTTTCCTCTCCACTAAGATATCCAGTGGTCTCAACAATGTAATTTTCAATGGAAAAAAAGTCTCAAGGCATGATACTAATTTTATCAAGTTAAAATAACTAAAGAAGTATTCCTTTTAAATACACATAGATGTGATAGAAAATATAAAAAGGAAGTAAGAGAATGATAACCATAAGATTCTGGGTGGTAGTCACCTCAGGTGGGGGAAAGTGGGAAGAGAGGGTGGAGGGAAACCAGGGAGATGATGCAAGTTAGTATCTTTTCTAGTTTTCTTGTTGTGTAGTTATATCACAGAAGTTAATTATAAATGAATGAATGAATAAAAATAAATCTATACATGGATTAATGATAAAAAGTATATTATGAGGGGCAACAATATTAATTTAGTTCGAATGCACCTAAGGCACAGGGAAAGGTATTTAAAATCATATAATGAAGTAAATCATCAAAAAATGACTTTTAACACTACCATCTGAAAATTTAATTAGATTTTCCTTCAGCTTTGTTTGAAAGAAATAAAGCATCTCACTTCTAAAGGATTTTCTACCCAGTCACTAGGTTCATTTGCTTCCCAAACATCAACACAAGAATTTTGAATTGTCCTTGGTGCTCCAGAGATTTTTTTAAAAAGTATATTTTATGTAAGATCCAAGATAGGTGAGTGCTGTACATTTTTTTCTTGTAAATTGGAAGCAACTGACTTAAGCTACAAAAAAAACAAGGAAAACATTACTGCAACTCCTTGCTCAAGCAGATGTGGGACATTGAAGATCTTGGAATTGATTCCCACAGTCTCTCTCTGCCCACACACCCTTGAAAAGCCTTTGTGTACAGCCAGGTGTACACATACCCCAGCCTAACAAATGTTGGTTTAGAATATATTGAGTTTGAAAGCTCAGCTATATCCCTAAGTAGAAATTCTTGGCAGGCAGTTAGAAATGCACTTCTGGAATACAGTAAATTAGTTTCTCAGCCTCTTTCCTCCTGAAGAATAGGAATATCAGCACCAACTTAATCCATTCACATTGTTGCTGCACTTGTGGAAATCACTGGGATGACTTTGGAGCACCTTACAGTGGTACCCAGTTGCTTCCATTAGTGATTGCTGTTATCTTGATACGCAGTTACCTTGGACTGATTGAGGTCCATTAGAACCTACTTGGTGATTTCATTTGGTGATTGCAGTATTTGTAGGTGTCTAAAGCTTACATTATATCTTTTCCTGATGTAATTTATATTTCTTATCAGTCATATAAAGGTAATAATTCAGATTACTCATGGTAAACAAATGTTAAGTCAAACAGGAAAAATAACTTTCTTCCTCTTCACTAAACTTTCTTCCTCCATTCTATACAGTTTTATGTATACACATTATACAAATAGGTACATATTATATAAACTATTCTTTTTCATCTAATATATTTATTAAAAAGCAGCACTGTATCCCAAACTCTGGATACACTATTATTTTGTAAACAGTCCCCTACAAATATGGAACATTTAAGTTATTTCAGGTCTTTCCTATTACAGTGGTACAAGCAATATTCTTATAAATGTATTTTTCTGTTAGGTACTGTGGTGCATGCCTATAATCCCAGTCACTAGGGAGGCTAAGACAGGAGAATCATGAGTTCAAGGCCAGAGGCGGCCTGTGCAATTTAGTAAGACCTTGTCTCAAAATATGAAATAGAAAAGGGACTGATGGGCACAACTCAGTGGTAGAGCACTTACCTAGAATGAATGAGGCCCAGGGTGCAACCCCTGATGCTGCCAAAAAATAAATTGATGATGATAATAATAATAATATCTTTTTCCATTCTGTGTGAGTATATCTATAGGATAAATTTTAAAAAGTGAATTACTTGTCAGAGAGACTATGCATTATGTATTTTGATAGGTCATAGCTAATTTACCCCCCTAAGAAGCTAGTAAATGAGACTGCTATTTTCCCATACCCTCATGAACACAGGGTATTATCAAATTTAAATTTATGTCCATCTCTTGAGTGCAAATTGGCACCTCATTGTTTGAACTTTTGTTTCATTAATTTTGTGAAGTTGAATATCCTTTTATATGTTTTAAATAAAAGTGTTTCTACTAACATTACAAAGAGAAATGACCTAGCTGTTTACTAAAACAGAAAATAACTATAAACTTAAAGATTCAGTATGTTCTCTTTAGTTTTGCCAATTTCATTTCATCTCATCCCATTGTAGCCTGTACATATCATTCGTTCATTTAAAAATGTTCATTAAACATATATTGTTTACGAAACACTGATAGGTGCTCTCCTTAAAAATTCAGATTTTGTTAAATGAAGAAACATGATTGGGTTTCTGTTTGTAGGGCCTGTCTACTAAGAGATTAAATCCAAATCTTAGTATTTGACTCAGGATTCTTCGTGAATATTTTAATGTCTAATTTTTAAAATACAATTAATAGTTTCAACTATTGGTTAAACAAGTGGAAATGTGTTAACCAAAAGGCTGAGTCTCTGCTTATGACAGTCTCAGATTATACAACTATTATCGCTGCCTTCTTGCTATTTGCTGCTTTTTACTGATGAGTTGAGTGTCTGACTTCTTAGATGCAACAAGTAAAGGGGTTCAGAGATAAGTGTTCTTGTGTTGAAGTGACATACAAGTCTAGTGTCTGCCCTAACTATTCTATCCCATTGTTTGTTTGGTTGGTTCATTTATAATTTCCGTCGAACTGGAAGGCTCATGACACATAGTTGTTGGCCACTTATTTATTGGTTAGTCCAAATATCCTCCTCCAACTTCCAGCCAGCAAGAAGTGGGTGGTGTATTAATGGACTTTAGTAAAGAAGGAGGGTCTGGACTGGATACCACAGAGTCCAGAGTCCAGGCTTGATATTACAAGTGTGTATATGAGACAAAGAGTTAAAATTTTCCAGCCAGCAGGATGTTTTATGGTGATAATACTCCCATTTTAGATCTTTTGTTCTTCTCCACAATCTCTTTGGAATAAGAAATAGGAAATTTCTTTGAGTTCAAAGGCACTCTAGCCACATAAGATCATGTGTATATTGTGTAGGTAATCCAGGCATTTGAAAGATTGCTAGAGATACAGATTCATGGCTAAAATAATGTAAGATGGTTAAAAACAATAGCATAGGGTGAAACTGTGCAAAATGATCTTAGTAATTAATGGGACAAAAAAATCTACGCCCAAACATTTTTGTCAAAACACCAAAAACTCTGTTGGTTATATTTATATAGGAAAATGAAACTAAAGTTAAGCCAATGCTCATTTAGTACACTATAATTTAGAATATCAGAAATACTAATAATTAAAGTATCTTTTTGTAAAAAAATTATCAAGCTTAGTTTAAATAGTGTTTTCCTTTTTCTTGTCATATCACTTACAGTACAGAGGGAGCATTTTTTTATGTCTTGATGAATTGTACTGCTTTCAGTATTTTGTCCTTTGTACTTTCCATGTCATGAAACATTTCAGAAAGTTCTTTAAATATAAAGATTTGTTATTGTTGTTGTTTGGTTTTTCTGTTATTCTTTTGTTATTACAGACATCACGTCTTCTGAACTACTTTTTGTTTTTTGTTTGTTTTTACTTTTTTTTTTTTTTTAAACAAGTCTCTCACTCTGTAGCTGAGACTGGCCTGGGACTTACTGTGTAACCCAGGCTAATCTCAAACCCATGATGATCTTTCTGCCTTAGTCTCCTGAGTGCTGGGATTATAGGCTTGTGTCACCACATCTAGCTCCTCTGAAGCATCTTTATCCTTTTTGGCACAACCGTTTTCTTCACTTGTATTTACAAGTTTGCCTTCACTAAGTTTCTTTGGCTGCATATCTAGGTGTCATTATTTCCACAGCCAGCTATTTCTTCTGTTACTCCACTTACATTTGATTCAAATTTTACTTCCTGCATTATCATTTTTTTCTCTGTTGCACTTTGATCTTTGTTGGCTAATTCTCTGGGAGACAAAGAGACAATATACCTATATACTTAACTGTCTGTGTGTGAACTGAACCAGATGCCTAGTGTCCAGTAACTAACAAACTTTGAAAGAAGTGACATGATTAGTCACTGATCATGATAGAAATCTTTTTGATTTGTAGACTAGAAGTAGTGAGGATTCACTTTTATGCAATGACAGTTAATATACCTTGGTGGCTGAAATTTTAACTCTGCTATTGGGGGATTGATGCTATTTAACTAAATTATGATAACTGAAATTTGTTTTTCTTTATTTTTGGCATATTACTTTATTTTATTTATTTTTATTGGAAGTTTTAAATGTACAACTTAATGTGCTTCATTCTGACATGCATTTCATTGTGACATTTCCATATATGTGTTTCATTGTACATTTCACAGATAACTTCCCCCTTACCCTCTTGTGCCCCTCCTCTCCCCTCTCCAATCCCCCCACCAATGGCCTCCCTTCTACTTGCGTGTCTTTTTGTGGGAATATTTTTCTATACACTTGCATCCCACCTATGATTTGAGTCCAAATTTATTTCTATAGTGATCTATCTTTTTACATTGTTAGCAGTATTACATGAATAATCTAGCCCATTTGCATTATTGCCATCCTTTGGTATTGTTGGTATTATTATAATTATTTCCAGAAATATTAAAGTTGGGCTATTTACTTTGAGGTCGACCTCTCTCTTATTCCTTGCTCCTCCTTGTCCCTCCTCCCCCTCTTGTCTTCTCTCATCATTGCTTCCTTTTACTAGATCCTTCCCTCCTTCTTTCTGTTCCTTAAGTTGTCCCTTCTATGCTAAGTTTACATGAGCTTTTTATTATGTTCCAATTTATGTATAGGATATTTTCCTTCTTTTAAATTTGATTCAGCTCCCACATATGAGTGAGAACATGTAGTATTTCTCTTTTGGGGCTTGTGCTTGTTCACTTAAGATAATTTTCTCCGCTTCCATCCATTTTGCTGCAAGTGACATTATTTCATTTTTTTTTGATTGCTGAGTAGTATTCCATTGTGTATATGTATCATAATTTTTAAATCCATTCTTCTGTTGATGGGCACTTTGGTTGATTCCATACCCTTGCAATTGTGAAAAGTGCTGCATTGAACATGGAGATGCAGGTGTCTCTGTGGTGTGATGCTTCATCTCCCTTTGGTATGTTCCCAATAGTGGTATAGCTGGGTCATATGGTAGATCTATTTTTAGTTTTCTAAGGTACCTCTATATTGATTTCCAAAGTGGTTGAACCAATTTGTAGCTCCACCAGCAGTGTAATAGGGTTCCCTTTTCTCCACAGCCTCACTACCATTTGTTGTTATTCGTTTTCTAGATCTTGGCCATTCTTACTGGAGAAAGGTGGAATCTCAGCATTGTTCTGATTTGTGTTCCCTAATGGCTAGGGATATTGAGCATTTTTTCATGTGTTTTATGGCTTTATGAGCCTTTTCATTTGAGAACTGTCTGTTCAGTTCCTTTGCCTATTTGTGTATTGGGTTATTTGTTTTCTTGTGTATTGTTTTCTTGAGTTCTTTATAAATTCTGGAAATTCGTCCTCTGTCTGATGTATAGGATGTAAAAATTAGAAGTGAAATTCTATCATGTTTCTAGAAGGAAAAAATGTTGAGTGAGGAGCATTAGTGATCACTACAGTATCCAGAGTTAACAAGGGGAAAGTTTCTTAGGACCGGGTTTCTGAAGACTGGAATTACGGGCATAGATATGTCAGATTGTCTTTCTCTGCTAGTGAAAGAAGTAAGTTGAGGCAAAGTTGTGAGTCCATGCACTCCAGGATGTAGAGGTCAGGTTAGAGATGAGGATGAAGCTAAGAAATTGTAATAAAGGATAGATAGATGGATAATATAAATTAAATAGACTCCTGGAGATCAGACTTCATTCAGAGGAGAACTCTGGGTCTCTCTTCCATTTTAGATGACTTCAGCCCTCTTATGATTGCTGTCTCTGAGCCTCTGTACTTCATTTGAGTTTAAGTTGACTATGTCTTTGGGAATTCTCAGATACCTGATAGAGATGATTCTTAAATTGAGTCTCAAAAGAAATGTAGGGTGTGGACTAGCAGAAAGGAAAGGCAACATCATTCTAAAGTAAGGGGACAGAGGATGAATGAGTGCAACCAATGTAAGGTATACTTAGATGTGATGAAAGTGGTAAGAAAATTGACCTTCTTAAAATAGGGTGAAATAGAAGGACCATCAGGATTAATTGCATAATGATCCTCCTTTATTCTTACCATTCCATACTTAATGTTTGTGTGTCTTTAATCATGAATATATTCAATTCAATAAATCCTCAACAGCACATTTGGATAACTGCCCTTAAAGTGTCCTGTTTTTAGACATTTCTGTGTCATTGATACTTTTACTTCAATCTACCTATGTAACAAAATTAATTTAATCTCTCTATAGCTGGAATTTAGCACAGTTGGTAGAGCATTGCACTGCAGTCTCTGAGGTCCCGAGTTCAATTCCCAGCACCGCAAAAATGGGAGAAGGGCCTGGCAATCCACTCCCAAGGCAATCCCGAAACAGTCAGCCATTGAAAACCCCATGAGGGTTGCTATGAGTAGGATACTGACTTGACGGCACCTAACAACAACAACAATAGCTGTATCTACCCTTGGAGCTCTCATTTTAACCTAACTGTAATCCAAACTTTTTGCCCAAATTTCCTCTAGCTATCTGAGTTGGAAAGTTAGAGGCAAAAATATGTAAGACATACCTAGTCAAGCAGGGTACATTTGAGCCTGTATTCATTTATTTCTTGGCATATTAAACAGGATATTATATTTGGAATACTACATATTATATTTGGAAAAATATAGATAATCCTTAGCTGCTATTGCAGGGTCAAAATAGCCCCCTGGACAGGTGTTGGACATTGTTGTTGTTGTTGTTGTTAGGTGCCATCGAGTCGTGTCCGACTCATAGCGACCCTCATAGGGTTTTCAATGGCTGATTGTTTCGGGATTGCCTTGGGAGTGGGTTGCCATGTCCTTCTCCCATTTTTTTGCAGTGCTGGGAATCAAACTCGGGACCTCAGAAACTGCAGAGTGGCGCTCTACCAACTGTGCTAAATTCCATCCGTGTTGGACATAGGGTGCTGTAACACTTACCTAAGTGTGGATACACGCATCATGGGGCCGTATGTGACCCCAGAAGTGCAATATCAGTTAAAAGTTAATATAAAATGGTCTATTTTGGCCTGCTATAGTCATACTTGGAACAAGAACAGTATACTCAGTCAATTATAGTCAAATGACCACATCAGAACTCAATATTCCAGATAAGGGGTTCCAAATCAAAAAAGTATATATATTCTTAGTGCCTAACTAGTCAACTGAATCTAGATGTTTTACCTAGACATTTTGATGTTGTGTAGGCTTACTCTTAGCCTTAGTCTCATGGGCCTTTGGGCAGCTTTTTTCATTCCTTCAGCCCCCCTACTGGTTTTCTGAGAAAAGTCCTGTAATGGGTCTTTGGCTTCCATTACACTACAGACCTCTGTGTAGTGTCCTTTACATGTGCATGCTGCATTGTTCTTTCAAAACTGAATATTTTCCCTCTAAACTTTGACAAATTGTAAGTTACATTTATAAGAGGTGTGAGCCATGGGTGGGCAGAGAGTGGGCTCCAATGGGCATCAGAAGTATTGCTGTTTATTCAGCATTATAATTTTTCCATGTGACTATCACTGAATTTTGGAGGATATATTACTATAAGACATAAGAATATTTTCAATTATGTAAACTGTTTATTAACACAAAAATTATCATTAATATTAGGGCAATATGCTTTCTTCCGGGAGACCAACCAATGTATTAGAAATGATGAAAGAATGGAAAAATAACCCAGAAAGTGATGAGGAAAGTGAGATATATGAGACTAATTTGCCCCTTCAAGAAAAGTTGAAAAGTACCCAGCCCAGGAGAAATGTCCTTGATGCCAATAACACTTCAGATGAAAAGGAGGAAAAACAGGTAAGAAGAACCAGCAAAACAAGTACAAAGAACAATTGTTTTGTTTCTCCAAAGTATAAAATTGTTTCCCCACACTGGAAACATTTTTTGCACCTTGATGTTTTTTTGTTTGTTTGTTTGTAACAAAGGACCTGCATTATATAGCAAGTTCTTTCTGCCTGGTAGGCCATCATGATTTAGCAATGTATCCTGCATATTTAAGATCAGTGATTATGTAGAGTAGGGGTCTACAAACTTTTTTCTGCAGGGGAATAAATGCAGGTTGAGCAACCCTAATCTGAAAATTCAGCCTTTTCAGATGAGGAATGCTCAACCTTAGCAAATGCGTTAGAGTTTGTGAGCCATAATAGTCTCTGTCATAACTATTCAGCTCTAAGGGTATAGCATGAAAACTGCAATGGACAATAAATCAATGGGCATGACCATATTCCAACTAAACTTTTTTTTAAAAAACAAACACAGTATGCCAAATTTGACCCATGTTTTGTACTTTGATAAATTTTGTAATTTACAAGGCTATAGAATTTGGTATGGACTTATAATTACCTAGAGAAAGACAATTAGTCCAGGCATGGTGGTGGATACCTGTAAGCCCAGTGTTTCAGGAGGCAGAGGCAGGAGAATAGAGAGTTCAAGGCCAGAGGCAGCTTGTGTAACTCAGTGAGACCCTGTCTCAAAAATTCTAAAAAGTGAATAATGGGCTGGGGTTGCAGCTCAGTGGTTGTGTGCTTGCAAAAGCATGCATGAGGACCTGAGTTCAACCCCCTAGTACTGCAAAAAAAGAAAAGAAAAAAAAAAAAAGAGAGAAAGAAAAAGAAAGAAAAGAGAGAAAAGAAAAAAGATAATTATTGCATTATCCAGTTATTTGTGTCTAGTTTTATAACAACTAAAACTCTTCATATAGGCTTATTACTTTACCAATTTTTTAGATCTGAAAATAATTACATTATTTTTGATAAACATAATTTCATTATCATTTTGATTAATTCTATATTGTGGTACATTAACTGATAAAGTTTGCCCAACTCCCTTCCCCCAGCTTTTTAAATACATTTGTAGAAAGTTTATCTGTATGGTATTTGTTCTTCTGTCTTAGAGTTTAATGACCATATTTTAGCTTTTATTTAAAATATATGTCTTGCCACTGGGGGCCATGTTTGCCTCAGGAAAGTTCAGACTTGTGATGAGTTATTGCTTTTCAGTTCCCTGTAGCTTGCCGATAGGCAGAGTCCAGAGAGGGACTGACAGGATGAACCATTACCCAGACTCAGGGAGGTGTGGCATTGCTGGCCCATACCCTTCCAGACTAAGATTCCTGTCAGAAACTCACAGAAGCAGACCTGGGAGAATGATTTGTTGCTTGATTCTGATTTACTGGTTGAGAACTTCTTCGTCTACTGGGTAGTAAAGGTCTAGATAATAAGCTTAACATAACAATCTAAATATTTGAAATAATCACATTTTTACTACAATATAAATATCGGTTGAATTCCCTTTGTCTAGTCTGATAACAACACCTGCTTGTTTAGCAGATATGTGCATATTACATTCTTTTAAACATAACATCCTAAAACCCTATGTTTGCATTTCTTATTGAAAATAGTTCAGCAATTTTTCTGTTGGCTGACTTGGCAATGTACATCTAAATAGGCACACACATATACACACAGACATCCATACATACATCCATATACACTATTTATACTCATGTTTTTACACATGCATACACACATGCATCTATACATTGTTGTTGTTATGAGGTACTGTCGAGTCGAGTCTGACTCATGGTGATTCTCAGGGTTTTCAATGGCTGATTCTTTCAGCATTGCTTGGAGTGTGGATTTGCCATGTCCTTCTCCTGGCATCTATACATACAGGTAAACAAATACTTAGTTGTGCCTTATACCATTCTCAGTTACTTCAACTAGCGGACAGAAGAATTAGGATTTGAGTTGTTTCTGTATGTTATTACTACAACCAGTGGGTTGAAAACTTAAGAATGTAGAATGCCAGGAATGTAGATTTCATCAATAGGAAGAACTTTTCCATACTCAGACCTCACCAGCAATGGAAAAAGTTGGGCCCTGGGGACCTCCCAATCACTGAAAGTATTCAAGAAGACTAGAAAACTGCTTGTTATAAATACTATAAAAGCTACTCCTATAAGATGGGTAGGAGTTTGCCTTCAGTGTCCTGTAAGGAGCTTCCCCATACTTAGGTTTGGGTTATGATATTTTTGGGAGGAATAATTTACATTGTTGGGGAATTTTCCTGAGAAGTTTTGGCATTTAAAAGGAGCAGCCTTCTCATAATTTAGGTATATTGTTTTAAAATGAATTTTCATAAATATACATATATATATTTTCCCCATTATTGATAAATGTTAGTGGGGTATGGAGTAATACAGCATTTGCTTTTCCATTATGCAACTATTACATCACTTTTGGTTACATTTTCTTCAACTTACAAAGTTTATGGAAACTTTTGATTAATATGTAGTAAAACTCATATACATTTATGGGTTATATTCCCCTATTTTTCCCTTGTTCTCATGAAGCTGCATCCTTTACATTGAGGTTATCCTCTCCCCCTTTATCCCTTTATATCATTTCTCTTCCCCTTCTCATATTCCACAACTTTTAATTAAATGTGTTTTTAAAAATTGTATTTAAATTAAGTTTATGTTAAGAAATTACTTCTTTCAAATCTTTATTAGTAATAAATAGTGGAGTATAAAAATTCTGAAGTCAGTGGAGTGCCATCACTAAGACGGCTGAGAAGGATACCCCAGTCTTCAATCTCTTCCCCCTTAGACAGATCAACTAGCAACTACCCACAGAAAATAATACCTGATGAAATCCCTCAGACATGGAATAAGACTGAGTTACCTATGTGGTCCACAGAACTGAATAAAAACCTGCATTGATGGGATAAGAAAGAGAGTCTTATTTAAACTACATCACCTATACCCCTCTCCCAAGGGAACACACTGCCACACAGAAAGAAATCAGCAGGGCTCACAACTTCCACAGAGGGGAAAGAGAACAGAGGAAGTATATATCCAGATTCCCTAGCATTCTGAAATGCTCTCTGGAAGACCACTCTGTTCTCAACTCCTGGGGAACTCAGGAGGAAACTGAACAGCTAGACATGTAGGACCAGATAGAAACAAAGAGAGGTAGAGTGCACAGAGACCAGCATACCATTTTTAATGAAAACATTGCATCCCTGCCAACAGTGGTACTTGATCAGATACACCAGGTAACAACATAATTCACTGGCAATCCAAATATAGTTGTCTACAGAAGAGGTGGGGGCTGGGATTTGGCTTAGTGGGTAGAGCGCTGCGCTGCAGTCTCTGAGGTCCCGAGTTCAATTCCCAGCACCGCAAAAATGGGAGAAGGACCTGGCAATCCACTCCCAAGGCAATCCCGAAGCACTCAGCCATTGAAAACCCTATGAGGGTCGCTATGAGTCGGATACCGACTCGACGGCACCTAACAACAACAACAACAGAAGAGGTGGGAGTGCTCCTTGGCTTGAATCCCTAGATGGCCAGCTTCCAGGTATATCCTTCTTCCATAACCCAAGGCTTCCAAGTAAGGGAGAAGACCTTCCACTGAGAGTTTAAACAGTGCTTTTTGAGGCCACAAAGACCACCTCCAGACACTACCCAGAGTGAGATAAGACCAAAGTTGCAAACAACTAGTTTTGCCACATCTGTGAGTTTAAACAGCACTTTCCATGGCTACAAAGACACCTCTAGACCCCATCCAGAAAGGTATACTACAAAAGCTGCAAATTATAACCACCGACAGGCAGTAGTTCTGTCACACCTGGAAATTTAAACAGCACTCCCTATGGCCTCAAGTATCACCTATAGATGCCACCCAAGGAGCAACAAGACTACCATAATGCCAAGAAACATTCCCTGCGGTCCAGATGGTTTAATGGCAATTGCCCACACAGCCGCTCAGCCTAAATGCAGATCACAACCAGTAATCTTGCCAAATAGCAGAACAAAGCCAGTTGCCACACCTGATTTCACAGTAAAGGCATCAACCTAGCCACTTGTTGTTGTTGTTAGGTGCCGTCGAGTCGGTATCCGACTCATAGTGACCCTCTGTACAACAGGGGAAACACTATTGTCAGTGCTTCTCTGCTGTTCATAGGGTTTTCAATGGCAGATTGATTTTTGGGAGGGGGTTGCCAGGTCCTTCTCCCAAGCCTGCAGCATCTGGTGTTCCCAGGCGGTCTCCCATCCAGGTACTAACCAGGCCCAACCCTGCTTAGCTTCCGGGATCTGACGGGATCAGATACCACAGGGCTATGGCTGCAGGATAACCTAGCCACTAGAGAACCTGAAATCAAGCTCTGCTGGCCCAAGAATTTAACAGCTGGTCTGGCCAAAATCAAAGGCTAGCATAAATAGTAAAGGTCATCACTTCCAAAGTACCTGCAGAAGCTGGACAGGGTAGTTAGTTGCCTCTGCAAATGTGTAAACACCAATGTAAGGATACAAGAATCACAAAGACTCAGAAAATCATGACACCTCTAAACAAAATTTCAGCAATGGACCCCAAAGAAAGGAGATCTATGAAATATCAGAAAAAGAATTCAGAATAATTTTAAAAAATTCAGAAAACTCCAAGAATATAAAGATGAAAAATTAAATGAAATTGGAAAACAATGCATGAAAAACATGAGAAGTTTGACAAAGAAAGAGAAACACATTATTAAACCCTCAATGTTAATAATATAATGGCTGAACTAAAAACTGCAATAGAAAAAGTTCAACAGCCACCTTGATCAAGCTGAAGAAACAGTGACCTTGGAGAAAGAACACTCAAAATTACCCAGTCACTCAAAATTACCCATTCAGAAGATCAAAAAGAAAAACAGTGAAGAAAGCTTATGGTAATTATGGGATACTACTGTTACTATTGTTATAGGGTGTCTAGGGTTCAGTTCAGTTGGTAAAGCACTGCTCTGCAGTCTCTGAGGTCCCAGGTTCAATTCCTAGCACTGCAAAAATGGGAGAAGGATGTGGCAATCCACTCCTGAGGCCATCTCAAAACAATGAGCTGTTGAAAATCCTATGAGGGTCGCTATAAATTGGACACAATGCAACAGCACCTAACAACAGCAACATTGTTATGGGACACTGTGCATAAAAGGAATTTTAAAAGGTGAAAAAGGGTCAGAAATCATATTGAAAGAGCTATTGGATGAAATTTCTTTAATCTGAAGAAAAAACCAACATTTGGGTATAGGAAGTACATGTATTTCCAACCCAAGTACAATCCAAAGACACATAATAATCAAATAACACATAATAATCAAACTATCAAAAATGAAGGACAAAGATTTCCAAGAGCAGCAGCAAGAGAGAAGAAGTACATTTCATACAATATGACTAATAGCAGACTTCTCAGCAGAAACCCTGCAAACCAGGAGAGAGTGGGATGATATATTCAAAGTGCTGTGGGCAAGGGGGAACCTGGCAACCAAAAATACTGTACCTGGAAAATCTGTCCTTTTGAAATGGACAGACAAAGACTTTCTTATACAGTGCTGAGAGAATTCATTAACACCAACCATACCTTACATGAAATTTTAAGGAGAGATCTTCAAACTAAAAAAAAACACTAATCAGTAACACAAAAACATCTGGAGATATAAAATCCACAGGTAAAAGACAACAACAACAACAACAACAAAAAACCCCAACAAAGCAAAACAAAACCTCTTAATACCATGCCTGTGGAGGGTAAACCATTTATATGGGAAAATTAAAAGACAAAGCAAAAATAATGACAACTATTATTATTGTTGTTAGGTGCTATCAAGTCAGGTCCAACTCATAGTGACCCTATGTACAACAGAACAAAACTCTCCCCAACACTGTGCCATGCCTGGCACTATGTCAGTACTTCTCTGCTATTTGTAGCATTTTCAATGGCTGATTGTTTGGGGATTGTTTCGGGAGTGGGCTGCCAGATCCTTCTCCCACTTTTGCAGTGCCAGGGATCAAACCCAGGGACTCAGCGTACACCCTACCAACTGAGTTAAACCTCAGCCTCATAACAACTATAACTTCCTATTGAGCAATATAAAAAGATGTAGAGAAAGGCACAGTCCTGTAATTCCAGCACTTGCAAGACTGAGACAGAAGAATTGACATGAGTTCCAGATGAGTTCCAGGCCAACCTGCTTTATGTAGTGAGTTCCAGTCCAGCTTGTGCTACACAGCAAGACTCTGTCTCAGAAATAAAAGAAAAAGAAAAAGAAAAGAAAAGACACAGAAAACATGTAAATTGAGGCGTGAAAAATTGAAAATGTAAACTGGACACAGTGGCACATGACTGTAATCTCTGCAACTTGGGAGACAGAGGCAGGAAGATCACAAGTTCAAGGCCAAAAGCAGCCCACAAAACTTAGCAAAACCCTGTCTGAAGACAAAAAATAAAAAAGGGGCTGTAATTGCAGCTCAGTAGAGCCCTTTCAAAGTATTCACAAGGCTCCAAGTTCAACTCCCCCAGAATTAAAAATATGGGGAGGAATGGATTTAAAGTATAAAGTTTTTATTTTCCTTTTTTTCTGTGATCATTGTTAAAGTTACTATATGCTTAAATTAACCTGTTATAACTATAAGGTCTGCTTAGTAAACCCCATGGTCACCACAAAATTAAAATCTATAATAGATACACTAAAATTAAAAAGCAAAGAACCAGAACATACTGCTTAACTACTAAAGAAGACAGTGAAAGAGGAAGAAAGGTACAAAAGATATACAAAAAAGTATGAATCAAGTGACAAAATGGCACAATTAAGTTCTGTCGTACCAGCAGTTACTTTGATTGTAAATGGGTTGAATTCTCAAAAGGACTATGGCAGAATGGATAAAAAGCCAAGCCCCAACTATATGCTGACCACAAGAGACTCACTTCTCCAGTAAGAACCGACATATACTGTAAATGAGTGGGTGAAAAAAGATATTCTATACAAATAAAACCAAGAGAGCAGGAGTCATTATAGGTTTACTGGATAAAATAGAATTGAAATTAAAAACTATCAAAAGGGAAGAATAAAGCTATTATACACAGATAAGGAGTAAATACAGCAAGAAGATACGATAATTGTAAATATATATTCACTCAACATGTTGTTTATTGTTAGGTGCCATCAAGTCAGTATCCAACTCATAGTGACTCTATGGACAACAGGTGAAACACTATTGTCAGTGCTTCCATGGTATTCATAGGGTTTTCAATGGCAGATTGATTTTTGGGAGTGGGTTGCTAAGTCCTTCTCCCAAGCCCACAGCACCTGGTATTCCCAGGTGGTCTCCCATCCAAGTACTAACCAGGCCCAATCCTGCTTAGCCTCTGATATCTGACATGATTGGACACCACAGTGCTATGGCTGCAGTTTCACTCAACATAGAAGCACCTAAATATATAAATCAAACATGAACAGATCTAAAGAGAGTGATAGATTGCAGTACAATAACAGTAAGAGACTTTAACACCCATCTTCTTCAATGACAGTGATATTCCAAGTAAATTGAACCAGGAAGCAACACTCATATATGACAAAAGATTTAAGCCAAAATTACTCAAAAGAGATAAAGAGGTCACAAATATTAATAAATGAAATAATCCATCAAGAAGGTAGAATGATTGTAAATATATGCATTGAATTTTGGTACATGCAATTTCATAAAACAAACATTACTGGACATAAAGGACAGACAGATTCAGATACAGTAATAGTGAGTGATTCCAATACCACATTCTTATCAATAGATAGATCATCCAGATAGAAATTCAACAAAGAAACATTGTATTTAAACTATATCCTAGACCAAATTGAC
Organism: Pedetes capensis; assembly: GCA_007922755.1. Taxonomy (NCBI): domain Eukaryota; kingdom Metazoa; phylum Chordata; class Mammalia; order Rodentia; family Pedetidae; genus Pedetes; species Pedetes capensis. The sequence continues at coordinate 19,009 of VMDO01008008.1, forward strand.
ATGCATTTACAGAACATTCCATGAAACAGCTATAGAATATACATTCTTGTCAACAGTACATGGAATGTTCTCCAGGATATATATTAAGGCCACAGAATATTGTTTAAGGAAAAAATTTAAAAAAAAATTAAAAATCACATCAAGTATCTTTTTTAAACAACAATGAAAGGAAATGAAATTAATAGCAAGAATCACTCTGGAAACTGTGTAAATATGGTATGTGGAAGTTTTCGTACTCCTGAACAACTGATGGGTCAGTGAAGAAATTAAAAGAGAAATTAAAAAGTCTCTTGAGACAAATGAAAATGGAAATACAATATACCAAAATTTATGGGATATAGCACAAGTAATTCTGGATCCAAGGTAAGATGGAGGGTTAGAAACTGCCTCTGTAAGATGTGGTGAATGAGAAAAGTCAGTATAAAAAAGGATAGACTGTATTCTAAAGAGAGAAATATTGCAAGGGCTTCAGAAACCACAAAAGAATTGATAGGATACCTGAAAAGGGTAAAGAAACAGAAGGGCTATGCAATGAGAAGAAATGGGCAGCACAGGGCTCCAGCTGTGTCTTCTTGGCTAGAGGAAGGGAAACAGAAGCTTCATTAAAAAGATAAGCCAGGTGGCCCTGGTGAAAAGACTGGCAGTTCTAAGCACACGACAAGCCCACAGTTCTCATAAGTCTTGGGTCCAGTTGAGGGAGTTGGTGAGACAGTGACTCTTCCTGCATCATAGGTCAGCATTAGAGAGGAAATCCATTTTGTCATTCCCCAAGTCCTGGAGGGCTAAGGCCAGGTGCCATCTTAAGAGGAAGCCTAATTTTTTAGACTTAGATAGGCTGGGGACCTGAAAACAACAATCATAAGTCAGGGAGCCTGGGGACAACCTGCCACAGTCCCTGGGTCAGAGATGGCTTCAGGAGGCAGTTGTGTGTGGTGTTGGTGGGGAGGGAGTGTGGGGTGGAGAACATAAGGAGAAGCTTAGGTGGCAGGAGGCTTAGGCAGTGAAGGGCACAATGGTCAATAGCCCTACCCTCTATGGCAAAGAGCTAGCCCCTTTATCTGAGGATAATTGTGGAGAACGATAGCCTCAAGCCCAAAGATTGTGGCTCTACCTCTGCAGCCACCTATCTGCCATATGGTTCACTGCAGTGGGACTGAGAACTCTGATGCTCAGGTCCAGCAGACTAAATTTCTATGGCATTTTTCCTCCTGCAGAACACTCACTGCTGGGTGGGATATGAAAGTACTTTGATGGGTCCTCCAGTACAGATTTCAATGCTCTGTTTGCTTCCCCATTCTCCCATGCATTTAGGCGACATCCATTTGCTTGGACACTAGGCACCCTAGGGTGCACAAACTGAGATGTCTTTGGAGCATGTAAGAAGTTTGCGGGCCCCACAGGCTGCAGAGCTAAATGTGGCTAGCAGAGGCTCTGGGTATGCAAAGAAGCCACTGCAATACTTTGTCACTTTTGGTTTTGGCTCTCATGTTTCTCTTTTTTTCTTTTTACTAGGCTTTATTATTTTTATTTTATTAATAAAAACTTTTTATATTATTTTATTCCTCTTATGTTCCTCTAATTTTTTAATGTTTTTTCTTTATTGTGCAATCAGATATTTTTCACTCTTGGATCTTTTCTCTCCCTCTTCCTAATATTCTCCTTTCTTCTTTCTCTTTCTCTTTCTTTTTAACTTTGCTTCTTCTTTCTTGTTCTCCTTTTCCTGCTCCCTTCCTTTCATTCACTTACTATTTTTACTTTCCGCCTAAATAGTTTTTAACTTCATAGCTTACTTTACATTATTCTTGTCATTTTCTGTTCTATGGTCAACAGTGTAGTAGTTATATATAATTGATTTCAAATATATTTGTATATATAGTTTGGTGTTGTAGCTGTGAGAGTGGTTTATTATGCCCTCTCCAAGTGGTACTGAGGATTGAGCCCTCAGGAGAAGGCTGCTCACTAGGAAGAACCCAAATAAAACCAGAGGAGATACCCATTCTGACAGATATGAAAAGCACAGCTCAGAAACACAAGCAACATGAAAAACCAAGGCAACATGACTCCTCCAAAAATACCATAGCTCCTCAACTACTGAATCTAAAGATACTGAAGTGATTGAAGTGCTGGACAAAGAATTCAAAAGTATACTTGTGAAAATGACCAATGACTTCAAAGAGGATACAAAAAAGCAGATGAATGAAGGAAGGAAATCTATTTAGAAATATAGATGAGAAAGTCATCAACATAGATGAGAAATTCAGCAAAGAAGTTGAAATCTTATAAAAACATAAACAGAAATGTTGAAAATGAAATACCTAGTAAATCAAAAGCCTGCAGCCATAGTCCTGTGGCATCCGGTCCTGTCACATCTCAGAAGTTAAGCAGGGTCAGGCCTGGTTAGTACTTGGATGGGAGAATGCCTGGAAACACCAGATACTGCCAGCTTGGGAGAAGGACCCGGCAACCCACTCCCCAAAATCAATCTGCCATTGAAAACCCTATGAACAGTAGAGAAACACTGATAATAGTGTTTCACCTGTTGTATGTAGGGTCGCTATGAGTCAGATACCAACTCAATGGCACCTAACAACAACAACAACAAGTAAGTCAAATAAAAACATAGTGGAAAGTATTATAAATAAATTAGATCAATCAGAAGAAATATTACCAGTGGTGGAAGATAAAATCAAGAAAATACTAAGACAACAATAAAGAAATAAAATGAACAAGCATGACCACAATTTTTAACAATTCTGGGACATGACCAAGAGATCAAACCTAAGAAGAAAGAGTTGAGGTGAAACTAAAGGCATAGAAATCCTATTCAATGAAATTATAGCAGAGAACTTCTCAAATCTAGGGAAAGAAATGGACAACCCAGCACAAGAGACAATTAGAAATCCAAATAGACATGAACATACAGATCTCTCTCCATGGCACATTATAGTTAAAAATCCCATGACTATAGAACAAAGAAATAACATTAAAAGTTTTAAGAGAAAAACACCAACTTACACGGGCAAAATCACCAGCATCTCTCAGCAGAAATGCTAAAAGCCAGAAAGCATGGAATAATATATTTTAAGTCCTGAAAGTAAATAACTACAAACCAAGATTATATAACCAGAAAAGTTATCTTTTAAAACTGATGGAGAAATAATGACTTTCCATGACAAACACAAACTAAAGTAATTCATGACCACCAAGCCAACATTTCAGGAGATACTTAAAGGAATCCTATACACAGAAGAGGAAGAAAGATAGTCGCAATCATGACAGTGCAAGAAATAATAAATTTTATGAGAGGAATAAATGAACAAATGAAAACTAGGAAAGAATCAATCATGTCCAGATCAGTAAATCAATAAATTCCTAATATGAATAATGGAGAAAGAGAAGAACAAATCATATTCAAACCAACCAGAAAAACAACAAAATTACAGGAATAAATTTATATCTCTCAATAACAACCCTAAATGTAAATGGGCTTAACTCTCCAATTAAAAGATGTACATTAGCTGACTGGATTAAAAAACAAGACTCAACTGTGTTTTTGGCTGCAAGAAATGCACCTTACTAGAAAGACTCACAAAGATTGAAAATAATAGAATGAAAGCTGATGTACCACACAAATGAAAGCAAAAATGAAGCAAGAGTAGCTATAAACATACCTGTCAAAGTAGACTTTGAGTCAAAATTGGAAGAGATAGAGATCACTACATATTAGTAAAGAGAATAATCAAGAAGATATAAAGTTTTAAATATATATACCCTAAATTTTGGTGTGCCTAATTTCACAAAATAAACACTACATAAAGGAATAGATAGGTCCAAATATACTAACATTGAATGACTTCAATACTCTACTCTCATCAATAGATAGATGATCCAGTCCCCAACCCCCAACAAAATTAACAAGGAAATTTCAGAGTTAAACTGCTCCATAGATCCAATGGACTTAACAGACATCTTCAGACTTTTGCAGCCAGGAGCTGCAGATACACATTATTCTCAGCAGCCCGTGGAACTTTCTCTAACATAGATCACATTATATGCCATAAAGCAAATCTTAAAAAATATTTTTTAAAAAGAAAGAATTTCTTATATTTTGTCAATCATAACAGAATAAAACTATCAATCAATAGCAAGAGAAACTATACAAACACATGGAGATTGAGTGATATACTCTTGAATGATCAAATTATTGAAGAAATCAGGGAGGAAATTTAAAAATCCTTAGACTAAAACAAAAATGAAAACAAGTTATCAAAATCCTTGGGATTCAGCAAAGGCAGTTCTAAGAGGTAATTTTATAGCTATGAATACATACATTAAAAAATTAGAGAGATCTCAACTTCATGATATACTTCAGGGCAGGGCTTTAAACCTGTGAAAAACTGAGTTTGGGTTCAGGATCAGCTTCCATATATTAAAATTTAGAGGATTTGGGCTTAATTTGGGTTCAGGTTTAAGTCCTACATGTACGGAGAATGGGATGAACACATGAACACTACATGCTGCCCGAGGAGCATGGGGTTAGCACCAGGCCAGCCAGGCTGATGCTTGTGGTTTTACCTAGAATAAAAAGACAGAGGAAGGTTCCGATTAAAATGGTGGACAGTTGACAGCCACATTTCAACCAGGGAAGACAACAGGGAAATTCACAAAATTCTCTACTCAAAACCAAAAAAGAGTGGAGAACAGTCTTAATTATTAATTAATAAATAAATTTAATTTAATTTAAATTAAAAAATGACAGCACAAGGACAATTGGCCAACTGTTGTTGTTAGGTGCCGTAGAGTCGTGTCCAACTTATAGTGACCCTCATAGGCTTTTCAATGGCTGATTGTTTTTGGATTGCCTTGGGATTAGATTGCCATGTCCTTCTTCAATTTTTGCTGTGCTGGGAATCAAACCCAGGACTTCAGAGACTGCAGAGCATCACTCTACCAACTGAGCTAAATCCCAGCCCCAACTGGCCAAATAGTAGAGATTAAAATGATGGAGAAGAGGGGAAATTGTGGAGCAACTCACCAGAATCTTCAGCTCAGGTAAAACAACAAAGGTTTCAGATGATACGGGGCCTTCCAGGGGAGTGCACAGCTGGTGAGCGATATTGCGGGGAAACAAAAGCAGAAGTATGCAGAATATTCCTGGGAGGAGGCTGGATTGCATGGCTTCCCTCCAGGGTCTTGGACCCCAGGACTGCATTATTTTGTCTTTTTACTGGGGAGAGACCATTGCCACCCTGGCCTCTGGCACCACTGGAATGGTGAGCTGGAGGGAGAGAGACTGAATGGGGGCAAGTTCAGGGGATGGAGAGGAGTGGCTGGTGCCACTGGAACCCTGAGCCTAAGAAAATCTGTTCAGGCTGAGACACATTTAAGGCTTGGGAGTACCTGCAGTGCAGAAAAGTGGCACCATGACACTGGACAGACTAAGAGACATTGTTTAGGCTTTGGTGCATTTAGGGGCGGGGAGAAGTGGCACTGTGGGACTGGTGAGCCGAAAAAAACCCCACAGTTCAGGCAGTAACATATTTAGGGCCTGGGAGCACTGCCAACCCAGGGAAATGGCACCACAGGACCAGCAGGCCTAAGAGAGACAGTTCAGGCAGTGGTGAAATGGCACCACAGGACCAGCAAGCCTAAGAGAGACAATTCAGGTACTGGTGTATTTAGGACCTGGGAGTGCCTGTGATGCAGAGAAGTGTGGCCACAGGAATGGGGTACCTAAGAGACACTGTTTAGACTGGGGTATGTTTAGGGACCAGGAGCACCTGTGATGCAGAGAAGAGGCACTGTGGAACCATCAATCCTAGGAGAGATGGTTCAGGCAGTGGCGTGATCAGGGCCTAAGCAACAAACCACTTAGAGCCCAGGAGTGCCGGCAATGCAGAGAAGTACACCATAGGACCAAGGAGCCTAAGAGACACTATTTAGGTTGTGGTGTGTTTAGGGACTGGAAGCAGTGGCAACACAGAGAAGTGGCATTATGGGACTGGCAAGCCTAAGAGACAAGGTTTAAGCTTTGGTGCATTTAGGGGCTGGGAGCACAAGGGGCAGAGAGAAAAGGATGGGGTAGTACTGACTGCAGAGGCTATAGTGAGAGTTAGGCACTAGACCCTAAGGCTAGGACTTACATGGGGGAGAGAAGTGCCAGTGACCCTTAATCATCCAGCTTTATGGGAGTGGATGAGTAGAACCTTCTTACACAGAGGAGGTGAGACCTAGCACCCAGATCAAACAACGGGCAAATCTCAACAGAAAAACACATGAAACATGAAAGATGAAGCTGGATGCAAAGATCCAATACACCAAAGCCCCTCAACAGATAAATTCAAAATAACTAGATTCTTGTTGTTGTTGTTGTTAGGTGCCATCGAGTCGTGTCCGACTCATAGCGACCCTCATAGGGTTTTCAATGGCTGATTGTTTCGGGATTGCCTTGGGAGTGGGTTGCCACGTCCTTCTCCCATTTTTTTGTGGTGCTGGGAATCAAACTCAGGACCTCAGAAACTGTAGAGCGGCGCTCTACCAACTGAGCTAAATCCCAGCCCAACTAGATTCTTAGAGATGCCAAAAAAAAATTTGAAACCCTGCTTATAAATATGTTGAAAGACCTCAAAGACACTATGATGAGAGCAATTGATTCACTGGACCAAAAAAAGTACGCAACTTAGAAGAAGAATTCAGCAAGGATATTGAGATCCTGAAGAAGAATCAAACAGAAATCCTGGAGATATAAAGGAATGTCAGTCAACTCAATATTACATTTGAGTCTTCAGTATCCAGACTAGATGAAGCCAAAAACAGAACATCTGATACTGAAGAAAAACTTGAGGATCTTACCTACTCAGATGTCAGGAATGAAAGAAAGATGAAGCAGTATGATTAAGATTTTCAAGAGGTCTTTGATAAAATGAACAGACACAACCTATGAATTCAGGGGGTTTAGAAAGAGCTGAAAACAACATGCAGGTTTAGGAAATTTATTCAAAGAGATTTTAGATGAAATTTCCCAATTCTAAGGGGGAAAATTAGATACAGAAACATTCAGAAATCCAAATCAATTAGATCACATCAGATCCTCTCCATGACACATTATAATTGGAATGCTAAATCTAGAGAGCAAAGAAACTATTCTAAAAGCTATGAAAGAGAAACACCAACACACTTACAAAGAAGGAAAACTAATCAGAATGACAGCTGATTTCTCAACAACAACCTTAAAGGCAAGGAAAGCTTGGTCAAACATCATTCATGTCCTGAAAAAAAATAACTGCCAACTCAGATTACAATACCCAGTGAAGCTATCTTTTAAAATAGATGGTGAGTTCAAGACATTCCATGGTATTGACTTGTGTAAACAATTCACAGCCACCAAGCCAACATTGCAGGGGTCCTCAATGAAACAATGCATGAGAGAGATAAGACAACCCCAAATACAAGATCAAAGGAATGAATAATAAACATGAGGTGAACTTGAGAAAACAATTGACTAAATATGAATAAAAAATAGAAATAAACACCAAATGGATGCATAATAATAAGATCTTCTCAATAATTACTCTAAGTGTAAATGGTCTTAACTCACCATTCAAGAGGCATAGACTGGCCAACTGAATTAAAAAACAGAAACCCTCAAGATGCAGCATTCAAGAGATTCCCCTCATCCATAAAGACCATGTTGTTGTTGTTGTTGTTAGGGGCCATTGAATTGGGTCCGACTCATAGTGACCCTGTGTATGACAGATGAAACACTACCCGACCCTGTGCCAAGCACTATTATCAGTGCTTCTATGTCATTCATAGGATTTTTGATGGCTGATTACTTTGGGGAATGAGATGCTGGGCCCTTCTTCCAAGCCTACAGTACCCAGTATTCCCAGGCAGTCTCCCTTCCAAGTACTAACTAGGCTCAACCTTGCTTAGCTTCTGAGATCTGATGAGATTGGAGGCCAGAGGGTGATGGCTGCAGGACTAAAAGGTTGAGAGTTAAAGGTTGGAAAACAATATACCAAGAATGTGGGAAACAAAAAATGTAGGAGTAGTGATACTAATTTCTGACAATGTATATTTAAATCCCAAACTAATCAGAAGAGATAAAGAAGGACACTACATATTAGTAAAAGGAACAGTCAACCAGGAACACTAAATGGTACTTACTATTTATTCAACAAATACAAGTGCACCTAACTTCATAAAAAATATTATTGGAGATAACAAAACACATTGGGCCACACGAAATAATTATGGAAGATTTCAGTACCCCACTTTCACCAAGAGACAGGTCATGAAAGCAAAAAAACCAACAGAGAAACGATGGACTTAAATACTATCATAGATCAATGGTACCTTACAGCTGTCTACAGAATATTCCATCCATCAGAATCAGAACACACATTCTTCTCAGCACCACATGGAATTTTTTCTAAGATAGACAACAGTTTAGTCCACGGAAATGATCACAACAAATATAAAAAATAGAAATAATCTCCTGTACATTATCAGATCACAATGGAATAAAATTAGAACTCAAAAGCAAGAAAAATTTCAGAAATGTTACAAATTCAGGAGCCAAAATAACACATTCCTGAATGATTAATGGATCATTGAAGAAATCAGAGAGGAATTAAAATTTTTCTGCTATCAAATGAGGATGAAAACACCTCCTACTAAAATTTATGGGATGCAGCAAAAGTAATTCTAAGAGGAAAGCTCACAGCCATGAACACCTTCATTAGTAAGCTAAGGAAGGCCCAGTTAAATAACTTAATGACACATCTTAAGGCACTAAAAGGCCAAAAACAAGGCAACCGCAGAAGGAGTAGTCAGACAGAAATTATTAAGATCAAGGCAGAGATTAGCCAATGAGAAACTAAAAAGACATTCAAAGAATTAATGAGAATAAGAGCTGATTTTTTGAAAAGGTTAATAAAATAGATGCCCCCTCAAGCCAGTCTCATCAAAAGAAAGAAAGAAAAGACCCAAATTTTAAAAATTAGAGATTAGAATGGGGTCATAACCATCAATATCTATGAAATCCATAAGATCATCAGGAAAAACTTTGTTAAATTGTACTCCCCAAAAACAAAATACAGAAGTGAATAAGTTCTTTAACACATATGAGTTACCAAAATTAAACCCATAGGGCCTAAGCAATTTGAACAGATCTATTACATTCACTGAAATAGAGACAGTAATAAAAATCTCTCAACAAAGAAAAGCCCACATCCTGACTGGTTTACAAAAGAATTCTACAAACCGTCAAAGAAAAATTAATACCTATTCTCAAACTATTTATGAAATAGAAAAGGAAGGGACACTTCCAAACTCATTCTATGAATCCAGCATCAAACTGATACAAAAACTGGTCAAGGACACTTCAAAGAAAGAGAACTATAGACCAATTTCCCTGATGAACATTGATGTAAAAATTCTCAATAAAATTCTGGCAAACTGAATTCAGTGATATATTAAAAAGATCATATGCCATGATCAAGTGGGCTTCATTCCACAGATGCAAGGCTGGTTCACATATGGAAATCAATCAATGTGTCTCAGCATATTGAGGGACTTGCAGACAGAAATAACATGATCATTTCAGTTGATTCTGAGGTTTTTTATAAAGTGCAACATCCTATCATGATAAAAGTCCTGGAGAAAGTGGGAATAATAGGAAAATACCTCAAAATCATAAAGGCCATATATAGCAAACCTACAGCCAACATCATACTAAATGGTGAAAATTTGAAATCATTCCCTCTAAGATCAGGGACAAGACAAGGATGTTTACTCTCTCCTCTCTAATTCAATACTGTGATCAAAGTCATAGCCACAGCAATCAGACAAGAGAAAGAAATCAAAGAGATACAGATAGGCAAAGGAGAGATCAAATTATCCTTATTTGTAGATGACATGATCCTTTACCTAAGGACCCCAAAAAAATTCCTCTAGAAAATGCTTAGATCTAAGTAATTCCTTCAGAAAAGTAGCATGATACAAAATTAACACTAAAAAATTAGTAGCCTTCCTTTACACCAATAGTGAATAGAAAGAGAAGGAAATTAAAGGCCATAATCCCATTCACCATAGCCCACCAAAAATTTAAATATTTAGGAATCAGTATGACCAAAGACCTTGGAGATCTCTACAAGGAAAACTTCAAAACACTAAAGAAAGAAATTGCAGAGGATACTGGAAGATGGAAGGACGTCCTTTGCTCATGCATTGGGAGAATCAGTATTGTAAAAATGGCTATGGTACCAATAGCCATTTACAGATTTAATGTAATCCCAATTAAAATTCCAATGACATACTTGGCAGAAATAGAAAAAAATAATTCTAAAATTTCTATGAAACACAAAAGACCATTTATAGCCAAAACAATTTTAAGTTGCAAAAGCAGTGCAGGTGGGATCATACCTGACTTCAAACTATACTACAGGGCAACAATATCTTGATACTGGCATAAAAATTGGCTTGGAGACCAATAGAACAGAATTGAAGACTCAGAGATACTTTCAATTTTCCCAGTCACCTCATTTTTGACAAAGGGCCTCAAGGATGTTTAATGGAGAAAAGATAGACTCTTTAACAAATGGTGCTGGGGAAATTAAATATCCATTTGCAGAAAATTGATAATAGACTCATATCTCTCAATTTGCACAAGAATCAATTTTAAATGGATAAAAAACCTCAACATAAAACAAGACACCTTAAAACTACTAGAAGAAAAGATAGGAAATGTGCTCCAACACATAGGCATAGGAAAGTATTTCCTTAACAAGACTCTAATCGCCCAGGACATCACCAAGAATTAACAAATGGGATTGCGTGAAATTAAAAAGCCTCTGGACAGCAAAGGAAACAATCAACAGAGTTAAGAGAGATCCCACAGAATAGGAAAAAATCTTTGCATCCTTACACATCAGACAGAGGACTAATGTCTAGAATATACAAAGAATTTAAGAAAACAAAATCCAAGACAACAAATAACCCAGTACATAAGTGGACAGAGGAAAGGAACAGAGAGTTCTCAAATGAGGACGTTCAAAGGTTAAAGAAACACATGAAAAAATGCTCAGTATCCCTAGCCATTAGGGAAATGCAAATAAAGAAAACAAACAAACAAAAAACAAAGCTACACTGAGATTCCATCTCACTCTAGTGTAGTGTCACTTTTCTCTAGATTCTTTTAAGATTTTCTCTTTATCTTTGGTTTTTGGCAGTTTGACAATGACATTGCTATGCATGTTCTTTATGTTTATCCTGCTTGGGGTTTGCTAAGCTTCATTAATCTATAAATTTTTGTCTTTATTTATGCTTGGGAAATTTTGTCCTTTTTTACCCAAGAGATTCCAGTTACTTATATGTCAGACCATATTATTCTATAGGTCCCACAGGCCCAATTCATTTTTTCAGTTTTTTCTATCTGTTCTTTTCATTGGATGCTCTCTATTGATCTATCTTCAGGTTTACTGAATCTTATAAATCACTTTAATACCAATAAATCTGCTTTTTTTTTTTTCAGGACTTGGGGGTTGAACCTAGAGCCTTTCACATACTTTGCAAGTGCTCTTATCACTGAGCTGCACCCTCAGACAATTATTAAATTTTTTATCTTGAGATAGGTTTTTTAAGTTATGCAGGCTACCTCTGGCTTCCAACCTGTGATCCTCCTGTCTCTGCCTCCTGAGTGGTGGAATTACAGGTGTGCACTACCACACACAGCCATAAATCAGAAATTTTTAGTGAAATTATCAAATTCTTTTTTAAAAAACTGCTAAAATAGACACACAAATGCAAAAAATCTGAAAATAGTTACATATTTATTTAAAATAGAAAAATATAATTGAGAACTTTCCTATAAAGAAAGCTTCATTTTCAAATGATTTCACTGATTAATTTTTTTAAATATTTAAAGAAGAAATAAGATAAAACTTACATAAACTCTTGAGAATCTTTCTCAACTTATTTATGAGGCAAGAACAATATTAATACGTAAACATGACAGGGATGGTACAAGAAAAGAAAATCATCGGCCAATATATTTCATAAATGTAGTCACAAACTCCAAAATCCTATATTAGCACACTCAATCCAGAAATATATAAAAAGGATAATGTATCATAATCAAGAATGCAGTATATTCTAGGAATGCAAATTTGAATTCACATCCAAAAATTAACCAGTATAATTTATTATATTAACAGATGAAGGAGAAATGCCATACAATTACCTCCATGGGAAAAAAAAAATTGATAAAATCTAACACTCAAACATGAAAGGATCTCAGCAGATAGGAATAGAAGGGAATGTTTTTCACATAGTAAATAATTTATAAAAATAAACAACCCAAAACTGACACTAGTGTTATTCTTAGTGGCAAATTAATGAATATTATCTAAAGATAGAAGGTTGGGGTTTAGCTCAGTTTGTAGAGCACTTGCTCTGTGTGGTCTGAGGCCCTGGGTTCAATCCCACAAAAATGGGAGAAGGATGTGGCAATCCACTCCCAAAATAATCCTGAAACAATCAGCCATTGAAAAAGAAAAAACCCTATGAATAGCAGAAAAGCACTGACATAGTGCTGGGCATGGCACAGGGTCAGGGAGTGTTTCATTCTGTTGTACATAAAATCTCTGTGAATCAGACCTGGCTCAATAGCAGCTAACAACAACAAAGATAGGAGAGAGGCAAGGATGTTTCTCTTACTTTTCTTAAACATTGTATTAAAGATCCTAGTCAATGCAACAAGGCAAATAAAAGAAATAAAATTATATAATTGGAAAGGAAGAATGAAATTATCTTCTTTGCAGATGACATAATAGTATACATAGAAAATTCCAAGAAATCTACAAAAGTGAATTAAGGATGTATGATCTGCATACAAAAATAAAAATTATATTTTTATACCCTAGCAGTGAACCTGTGGAAAACAAAATTTAAAAATACCACTTGTAATATTATTACAAAATATAAAGTGATAAATCTAACAGAGCATGTACAAAATAGCTATGTCAAAGACCACAAAATATTATTGAGTGAAACTGAAGAAGCCTGAAATATATGGAAAGATATACTATCCTCATGGAGTGGAATATTTGGTACTGTTAAGGTGTCAGTTCTCCCCAAGTTGATTTATAACTTTAAATCAGCTCTAATTGAAATCTTTAATACTTTCTGCTTGCTCTTCTGCTTGAAACTGACAAAATAATTCTAAAATGTATTTGGAAATAACATAGAACCTAGAACAGGCAAACTAACCTGGAAAGTATGAAGTTTCAAGATTCATATGACCTGATTTTTATACTTACCACAAAGTTACAGTAGTTAAAATAGTGTGATATTTGTGTAAGGACAGACAAGTAGATAAATGGGACAAACATTTTCATCTAGGAATAGACCGATACTTACGTGATCAATTGATTTTTGACAGAGTCTTTAAGGCAATTCAACGGAGAAAGGATCATCTTTTTGGTAAACAGTGCTAACATAGAGCCGGGTATGGTGGCACATACCTTATAATCCCAATATCTTGAAGGCAGAGGCAGGAGGATTGTGAGTTCAAGGTCAGAGGCAACATGAATAATTTAGCAAGACCTTGATTCAATTTATTTATAAATTTATTTCTCTCTTCATATGCTTTCAGTGAGCAAATGTGTTTAATTTTTATAAAGCCCATTTTACCTATTTTTTAAAAAGTGGTTTCTGCATTCTAAGAAACCTTGACTACCCCCTTGATGGAAGATAGATGGAAGATTTTTATTTATAAATTAAAAAAAAAATAGGCTTAGGGTGCAGCCCAGTGATAGAGCACTTGCAAAACATGTATGAGACCCTGGTTTCAAACCTCATGTACCACAAAAAAGTGCTATAATGGGGTGTCTATATAGAGAACTATGAACTTTGATCCCCTACCTATACTGAACAGAAAAATTAGTGTGAGATGGGTAGAAAAATCTAAAATATAAACTCCGAAATTCCTAGGGTAGAACATAAGAGCCTATCTTCCATCAAGGGGGTAGTCAAAAATTTCTTACAATGCAGAAACCACTTTTTAAAAATAGGTAAAATGGGCTTTATAAAAATTAAACACATTTGATCACTGAAAGCATATGAAGAGAGAAATAAATTACAAAGAGAAAATATTTTCAATAAATGTGTCTGGTAAAGGGCTTATATTCAGAATATAAAGACAATTCCTGCCCTTCAATAACAATAAGGCAGTTCAGTTTTTAAAATGGTCATAAGATTTGAACAGACACCTCAGAAAGAAAAATATATATGTAGTCAATAGGCATATGAAAAGATGCTCTACGTCACTAGCCAATAGGAAATTGTAAATTAAATCCACAGTGAGATATCTCTATATACTTTCTAGAATATCCAAAATTAAAGGCTGACAAATTCAAATGTTGGCAAGAATATGGAATGTGTGAAATTTTCCTAAATTGCTGGTAGGAATACAAAATGATGCAGTCATTTAAAAATACAAATTTGGAAGTTACTGATGAGGTTAAATATTTATTTGCTGTTTACCCAGAAGTGAATTTTGTAAAGTCACAAAAATTTTTGTAGCATATGTTTATGGCAGCTTTATGTATAAGCAGCCTAAAACTAAAAACAAACCAATGTACATTATCAGAAAAATGGGTATACAAATTATGGTATATCCATACAATGGAATACTACTTGGCAAGAAAAAATGAATAGATGAATATAAAAAACCTTATAGTAGCATAAGAATCTACAAATCTCTCAATAAAAATTTCAATTAAGAATGTTAAAAAATCAGACACAAAAGATCACATTGTACGCTTTTTCACTTATATGATATTTTAGAAAAGACAAAACTAATTTTTGTTTTTAAAAACAGAAGAGCTTGTGGCCAGAGACAGACTGTATAATTTAGCAAGACTCTGTCTCTAAATAAAAATTAAAAAGAAAAAAAGACTGAGCTTAGCTTATACAAGGTCCTGGGTTCAATGCTCAGTACCACAAAAAAATTAAAATAAAAATAATAAGTAAGTAAATAAATAACAGTTATGGCCCCAGGAGAAAATAAGAGGATTGAATAGGGTATGGCACAGGGGAACTTTCTAGGGAATTGTACTATTTCTTGATCATGATATTGGTTATACAGGTCTATGCACTTGTCAAAGGTCCTTAGACCGTACACTTGAGACTTGTATATTCTAATGTATATAAGTTACACCCTAGCTACAAAGAAAGGAAAGATATTTACACCTTTCTCTAATTTGCAAGTTAGGTTTCATTAGCTCCATAAGAGACCCAAATCTCTATCTGAGTAACCTTATAAAAGAATATATATATATATATATATATATATATATATATGTATATATATTTATATGTATATGTATATATATGTATATATATATGCATATGTATATATATATGTATATATATGTATATCTGGAAGTTGATTTCTCTTCCCCCTGCTTTTCTTTCCCTTCCTTCTTTCTTCACATCCTTCTTTCAGGAATGTGAGATAAGATGGGTGACCATTGTAAGCAAAACTACAGCAGAAAACTTGTATCAGAATTTTGTCATTTGGACCTTGTGCAGGCCTATAATTTGAATGTGTGACTCTAGAAATGGTTGCTATGGTGATAAACCACTTAACTTAAATAGCATGTATTTTACTCAAAATTCAGAGAAATGGTAACAGTTTCTAGTAATCACACACTGGTATTAACTTGCAGGGATATGCCTAGAGCTTACAGGTTTTGCATCCATTATCACCAGATAAGTTCATTAGGTTAAAGTTACGCCACTGATATGTAACAAGAAATTCATTCTTATTACATATCTTGCCTTGCACACATGGAACCCCCTTTTCAAGATTAATAATACAAACTGGAGAAATCAGGCCAACGGTATTGAATTACAAAAAGGCGAAACTGGGGGGAACCTTGTAAGGTCATCTTTTCCATCATTCTGTCTCCAGTAGGACTATCCTTCAACTGTCTCAAATGTAAGAATTTATCAAAGATGAAGAACAATGGAAATGCTGCTTGGGGCAGCCCCTAGTGTAACTATCCTGACTGACTGTCATGCTCAGGCTGACCTCTCGCTCACAGTGTTGAATCTACCCCCTTCTTCACTTTATAGATTTTGTTTGTTTATATATAACCTTATTCTTTATCTCTTGGAGCTGAAGAGCGCCCTTACAAAGAACCACCACCCCTTAGTTATATTAGGAGCCAGTCTGCAAACTTTCTGTGGTCCCTTTTATCTCCTAAGGCTGGTTGCAGTGTTTCAGGTGTGTATTCATCATGGTTTTACATGAGGATGAAGGATTTGTTCCTTGATAATCTAAGATGCTTTCTGATGGCAGAGAGATCCCCACTGTGCAGTGGTGCTTTAAATGCAGCATCTTCAGGGCACAGTCTGCAGTGATTTTTAGATCTTCTTATGAACTGACAAATAGATAGCCAGCTGTCTCATGATGATCATTTAGGATCTTTTCCCTTAGAACTGAATATTGAAATTCCTATGTCATCTTTCTCCCCTTTTGTACATCCTAGAACGCCTCTCCTTCTATTTGCCTTTTGTGACCTGTAAGATCTCATAGCCTTGTCAATTTTACTTTTTTCATTTATCTGTCCTATTACTTACAAAACTATAAAATTGCATTAGTGGCAGCATAGATCCCTGAGGAATCTTACCACCTTGAGAAAAGAAAAGGAGATATCAAAAAACTTAGATAATCTATAACTTGACAAAAGAAATCCATGAAAAATTTAATTTGTTCATAGTCCTAGAAAAAGCATGGAAAGCTGGAATTTGCCTTGGCCATTTTTGTTCCAAAGAGATGAGAGGCTTGGCTTTTTGTGAAGGAAACTGCAGCTTCACCCAAAAGACACCAGGGTGGTCATCCTGCTTCTATGCTCTGTTAGCATCAGAGAATGGTTGCAATGAGATGGTGCTCGAAAGGGGAGTCTCAGACTCTTTAGAAAAACTATCAGGATTCTGCTTCCTAAACAGTGGTGTCCTAATCTTTAATGCAACTGAAAATGAACAAATAGAAATTATAGGGTAGACAACACACACACAGACACACACACAGACACACACACACACACACACACACACACACAAAGTATTTTATAAGCTAAACCCATAAACACAGAAGGCTCTAATCATTTGCAGTAAATATTTGCATGAAGGTCAGTATATTTGCATTAATGTTACTAGGGAGTTAAGGAACAAATATTGTGAAAACTAGTGCAGCTAGTTTTAGACCAGTTTTGAGGCTTCACTAAAATACTATTGCATCTATTAATTTTAACATGTATTAAACACCAAATTGATAAGAAAGAAGAAAACAGGCACTCTTACATGCTCAGGGTAAGAGTCTTAATTGGTATAACTGCAGTGGAAGATAATGTGATATTTTCTAAAATTATAAATTCAAAATCTTTTTTCCCAGAAATTCCACTTCTAAATAAATATCCTATAGACATAGTGATGCATGCACATAATTGTACAAGTCAACGATGATTCATAGCAGCAATTATTTGTACTAGTAAAAGATTGGAAATAAGCTGAATGTCCGTTGGTTTTTGGTTTGGTTGGTTGGTTTTTGGCAGTACTTGGGAGTTGAATCCAGAGCCTTGCACATACTTTGCAAGTGCTATATCACTGGGCTGCACCCCTAGCCTGTTCTTTTTATTTTTTTTATTTTGAGACAGAGTCTCACTAAGTTACACATGGTGATCCTTCTGCCTCCGCCTCTTGGGTCGCTGGGATTACAGGCATGAGCCAACACTCCTGGCTTCTGAATGTCCATTATGAAGGGACCAGCTAGATAATTTATGGTACATCTAAACAAGAGAACTACTGCCCAACCAGAAAAAATAATGAGGACTGGCTTTATGAATTGACATGGGACAATCTCCAAGATAATCATCAGTTTAAAAAAATCAAGATGTAAAAGAGTGTCTACACTGGACTATCATTTATGTTAAAAAGGTGAAAGAAAGCAGATAGAGGGATGGATTAAGTGGAACCATAGGAGATTGCCATCGTTTTTTATCTGCATCCAATAGAAATGACAATGGAATAACAACAAATTCCATTTAGTTGCACATACTCCCTTGGAGATGTGTAAGATCTCTCTAGAAGTGTACAATGTAAGTCAACAATATTGGTTGTCTTTGATGGGGACAAGGCTGAGTTAACTACAGGGCAAGGAGGAGGTTTTGGAAATCATGAGTATTAAATCATGAATACATACTATGTATTTTTTAAAATCACTAAAATTATAAGTAGCCTGCGGCTGTACCACCCTGGTGTTCCATCCCATCACCTCTCAGAAACTAAGCAGGGTTAGGCCTTGTTGGCCCTTAGATGGGATACCTCCTAGGAATATTAGGTGCTGTAAGTTAGGGAGAAGGACCCAGCAGCCCACTTCTGAAACAATTAGCCATTGAAAATCCTATGAATAGCAGAGAAGCACTGACAATAGTACAAGGCATGGCACAGTGTCAGGGAATGTTTCATGTGCTGTACATAGGGTTTCTATGGATCAGAACCAACTCAATGGCACCTAACAACAATAAAATTATAAATAAATACATGTGGTTGAGGAATATAATTTTCTCATCCTGCTACATAATGAAGTAGAAATATCACATTTCTATAGCAAACCAGCTAGACATTTTTCTTTAGTTTCCTTATTCCTTCCATTTTTTTTCAGAAAATTCTGAGAATTATAGTAAGATATCATATCCAAAAATAAAATACCTGAGCCTATAGGTATCACTATCTCTGCCCATAGAGATTATGAGTATTTTTTCCTGGGGACTAAAGCCTCTGGGTCTACTTCAAGGACTCAAGTACATTAACAAATGGAACAGTGAAGAAGAATAGAAACATTAAGCCAGATATGAATATGAGAGCATTAAAAAGCAAATGACTGACCCTTTATTACTATTTTATAGAATATTAGTTGTAATAGACATGTTGAAAAACATCTCCTCAACTACTTGGATAATAACTCAAAATCCAAGTAGAATTTCACCAGTTTACACTTAGATTCACCTTTTAATAGAATTTGTCTATTAATTAAAGTTTATGAATTAAAATTTCCAGATAAGTTCCATGTCTTAGAGGCCAGAACTGTACTAATGAAGGCAACTTGTCCTTATCTAGAGTGTCAGAGTATTGTATTTTTACTTTTTTTGATGAACATGAATTTTCAACGAAGGATACAACCTATACTAGTAAATGTTAATGAATTTTAAATATTTTCTGCTTCTTAAAGAATATACAACCGGGCGCTGTGGCACACACCTATAATCCTTGCAGCTTGGGAGCTGGAGGCGGGAAGATCACAAGTTTGAGACCAGAGGCAGTCTGCGTAACTTAGTGAGACCCTGTCTCAAAAAGTAAAAAAAAAAAAAAAAAAAAAAAAAAAAAGGGCTGAGGGTGCAGCTCAATGGTCCAGCACTTGCAGGGAATGCAAGCACGAGGCCCTGGGTTCAACCCCGAGTACCAAAAAAAAATAAAAAAATAAAAAAAGAATATACAGAAGCAATTCAGTTTTCTTGGGGGAAACAAGGTGGACAAAAAGATCTTTTTGCATGTCAAAATTTATACAAATTAAATTCTCAAAGTAAAAAATGTGTTTTAAGTATTACCTGCTCAAACATTAGCATACTCTGTTACATAAAGTCAGACATAAGTGATGTTCTGAGGAGGAACACATTTAAGGATTGTCTACAGTAAACAAACATGAAGTAGATCTCTTTTTTGAAATACAAGTACCAAAGAGTATAAATGACCTGGAGTTTGCTAAAGCCCTGGGAACTTGTTTATTCATTGGATAAATATACATTAAGTGCCTACTACTTGTACAAAATGTGGTAATCAAATCACTAGAACTGGAATGATCAAAGAAAAATGAGATCAATTCATATTGTATTATGTGTAATCTTTTCACAGTCTTTGATTTATTTGTTTATTTATTTTTTGGCAGTACTGGGGACTGAGCCCAGGAGATACTTTACAATTGCCCAGCAACTGAGCTTTACCCATGTCCTTTTTTATGCTTTATCTTGAGATGGTCTCGCTAAGCTATGCAGACTGCCTCTAGCCACGAAACTGTAATCCTCCTGCCTCTGCCTCCTGAGCCACTGGGATTACAAGAGTGAGCCACCACACCCAACTCTTTGAAAATTATTAATATTATTATTAAAGTCTGACTTTCAGTTAACCGGTTAAACTCATGGAATCCTTTCCTACATCATTCTGTGTGGGTGAGAGCTTGCTGTGTCTACACCCACACACCTTGGCCCCTGGCTATCTGTGTAGATCTCCTGGAACATACTCTGCTCTTTTAGGACTCTGCGCTCAGCTTCACTTAACTGAAATTGATCATATTTCAAATGAACCAAAGCCAAAGTGAGCTCTTCTTCCCTCATGACCATGGGATTTGTGACCACTTCCTCCTCTACTAGGGAGTGAGGTGACCTGAAAACATACAATTGCCTAGTAAAGTACGCCCCACACCCCACACACTTGTGTAATGCTGTGAAGTTCACAAAATGCTTTTGTGGCCACCTCCTCAATTCATTCTCATAATCACCCTCAAAATAAATGTGCAAATACTATTTCCCCTCCTTTACCAGTGAGGAATTGAGACTTGAAGAGGTCCTCAGCCCTGCCCATGTGGTGTGGTTGGAAGTAGAAG
Source organism: Pedetes capensis (assembly GCA_007922755.1). NCBI lineage: Eukaryota > Metazoa > Chordata > Mammalia > Rodentia > Pedetidae > Pedetes > Pedetes capensis. The sequence continues at coordinate 39,737 of VMDO01008008.1, forward strand.
CCAGTCCCTTCCCTGGAATGAATGTAGAAAGAAGAGAATGTGAGGCTGGGCCACATGCAGCAACTTGGTACCCAGGTTAGAAAGAGTCGTCATGACGTGCCTGCTAGGATTATCCTTACAAATGTCTGGAAATGTGGGAAGATGAGATGACTACAATTATGTCCAAGAGGACTTCCCTCTGCAAATGTTACTGGACGTTTACTTCCATTTTGCATGGCAAAGGTCTTGACATTTGCTCCACACCAAACAGTAAATAAATCAGTTTGCTTGAAGGTGCTGAAGGAGCCTTTGGGGCATTTAATAATAACTTGACAGCATGACTAGTTTGTATCCCCAATCTAGAGAGTGCTCCAACTTGCAAATCACCGACAACATTGTGGTTCCTCGCTTCTTTGAGTGGATATGTGTTTGTTTGTTTATTTCCTTATTTATTTATTTTGTCTGAAAGTTAACCCAGGCCTTTTCTTTTCTTTGTAGTCCACTGCTTACGAAAAGAATTCACCTTCAGCCAGTAAGAAGGCAGATGCAAATGACTCTGACATGTTGTATACAAGCTCCACATCCAGCAAACTCCTTCCAGCTGAACTCAAGGGAGAACTAGAGAAAAGCCCTGGGACTTCAAGCCAGGGAGCGGTAAACAAATCCACTGCTAAATCCTCTACCCTATTTCGGGCCAAAAAAAAGCTCTAAGGTTCCCTCCAGTGATGAACCGCACAAAAACAAACTGCTCATTTTAGTGCTAAAGGGAGGAGATAGGAGGGGGCAGCCACAGTACTATAACCAAACTTTTAGCCTTTTAGCTCCACGTGGGCCCTGCCATGTGTTTGCACCAGTTTAAAATTGAAGCTAGTTATCTCCAAAGTAGCATAAATGGCACAAGATATTAAAGGGCAGCCACCAATAGGCCTGATGGCAGGCTGCTGCTGCAATCAACTCAAGAGGTATTCGGGGTTGTTTTAGGGCGGTGGATGTCCTCAACTGCAAGGCTGTGGGCATACTTACCCAGTTTTCCTTCAAATTGTTATATTTACACACAATGATTTATAACAGAAAACAAGAGGCTAAATATGGTAATGGGGGTTGCAAATAATTATGTGCTTTTTGCACTAGAAGACTTTCTTAGAATATCACTAATAAACTTGCCAAAGACGTTACGGCAGATGTGCTTCAGTCTTTCACACGTGTTCTTGTGATTTTAGTTGCTATAGATTGCTTAAGGCAATTTATTTTAAACATAGAAAAATAGGACATTTTATAACTGCTTGTTGTTCACTTGCTGCTAAATCCCAATGTATTGATTAAACCAATAAAAACCAGATGTTACCTATGCATGTTAATTTTTATGTTAATGAGAGGTGAATATAATAAGGTTTCCTAGGGTGTTATACAAATGTAAAGGTTGTCCTTACTAGGTTGTCCTTCTGCTGCAGTGGTAGGCACACATCTTTTTGGGAAGGGTATCAGGCTGGACACAGGAAAAATACACCACTACTCCTAGTGTTGTGGCTTTCTCTTTCCCACATAGGTAAATAATTTTGTCATTGGAAGTTAAACTGTGTGAATAAATGCCTCTCTTGTCTTTCCAAACAAAATTTTAAAGAAACAAATTGTATTTGCCTTTACCCTTATGAAGTAATATCCTAGTTATACTTCAGACCCCAGTGGGATTATCATTTAGGCCTCCAAAATGACCCACATCTGGCCAGCTGAGCAAGTACTACCTGCCTACGAATCCACTCGGTGGCTAAGGGAAGTACATGTGTTTCTTGCTGTTAGTCTAGGAGACACCATTGCCATGGCTGAGGGGCTATGCCTGCGTTTTCCTAGTGCCTCCAACATACTTCCCTTCGGGGGAGTTGCCAGCCAAATATGTCTAGTGTAAATTGTCTGGATTTTACTTTAAAACTGGAACTGATAGAACCTCTTCAAAGTCTTTCTTCCTTTTCGGTCATTATTTGCAGTCCTCTCAGGAGCCCATACACCATCTCCTTGCTGGAAGCATTTATTCTCTCCGGGTTTGCTGGGCCAGTCTTTGAGGAGTGGGTCCTGGCCCCTGAGGAGAGCCTAGGTGCACTGGCTACGTGGAGACTTCCCTTCCCTACAAGGGCATTCGAGGCAGAGTTTGGTCACCCCTTGCAGCGATCAAGGGCCTGTTTGAGGCCCAGTGTCCTGGTCTCTTTGCAGAAAAGCGACCTAAGACAGTGACTTTGAGTCCTCCTAGTCTCTGTCCCTACATTGAAAATGCCCTTAACTTTCATAGTGATACCATCTTTGGGGATTAAAGAGTTGAATTAAGCATGATCCACATTTTTCTTGGTGCAAAATTAGTGATTCTTCTCAGCAATCTTAAGCAAAGGTATAGAACTAACCACTTAATGAAAGATGAAGTTATTTTGTGTCATTGTAGAGCATCTACACCTTTTCCCACCACACACCGGGCAAAGCTAGCTGCCCTTAGTATAAGATGCGTTCTGTTACCTCTCCTAACAGCAGTGGGTGTTTTATTACACTTCTTCCTTTTGTTTATATGGAATCATTTTGAAAGAATTTAGCTCACTCTTTCTAGGGAGAACTCTACCATTATTTCTATGTTATTTATCACATGCAGCATACTTAGACCAGCGTTATTTTTCAACTGTTATGCCTGAAGATAGGTAGCCTTGATTTCTCTGTTTGCTTCCATGGCTGTGAGGAAAGTAGTTCTTCCATTTCAGATTGGCTTTCCATGTCCAGTAGGCCACCTCCAAGTACCAACAACCATCTCTCTGACACATCCTGTGCTCCCCTCATGGAGCGCTGGGCTTCCCTGTGACCCAGAGCAATGCCTTTCATCTAGGACAGTACAGGGCAGGTGTTATTTCCAAGAATTTCAAATACTGATCAATACCCCCACTTGAACAGTGGATAAGTCAAGGTGGGAGGAATATGAAAAAAGAATACAGGCTTGGAACTGGGCACATAGTCAGCTGAGGACAACAGAAGATGCTGTCAGAGAGGAGGGCTTATGTCAGAGAAGAAAAGTAAATGGTTGAGGATGGGGAGAAAAGATGAAAACAGTATAGTTAATAAAACTGGATGCAAACACATGATTCTGCTAAACCTGGAAGCAGGAATTAGAGGGAAAGAAGCACTGGTCACTCCAGACCAGGCTGAGGTCACATTAGTCATGCCCCCAGCCCCCCAGACTCTTCAAAAGAAAACTAAAGACAGGCTAAAGAAACAAAGATCCGTGGAAATGGAAGCTGAGAGAGGCTGTGATTTGAAGAGTTGGTCCTGGAATAGGAATATTCCTACAATTTGAGTAGGCATGTCATGTGTGTGCAGGGCGGTGGGGGTGTGTGTGTGACAGAAAAAATAAAAACATTTTGTGCTTATCATGGAAATGCTTTGTTTAAATAATTCTATTTGACTCCAAAATGTAAGTTCCAGGTTAGACGGATCAAAAGCAGCCAGTCTTGAAAATGAAGCTTTTAAAATTCTAGCCCTGCTGTTGGAATAGAGAATAAAGGCTTTGTTCAAACATGCATTCCCAGCAGTAAGCCGGGCTTTGAAATTGGCCAGGGAAGTTGTGTCCTATAATGGCTGTACTTGGCTGGAGATCAAGAAGCTGAGGCCTCTGGGAAATAACCGTGGGCTGAATATTTTCCATCTGCCCCTCCAGGACTTCTCTGCCCATTCTCCCCTCTCTGCCTAGGGGGTGATCTTTAGGGACGACATTATGAGGCCCCCCTGGCCCCTGGCTTTGTTGAGATTCTGTCAGTCGAGGCCCCAACAGAAGGTCAAAGGGTGGGAAGACAAGGTCCAGACATTGGCTCCTCCAGTGCCTCCCGCTTGGGGCTGCTGGGAATCGGCTGCATCCTTTCGAGGGCCAACCTCCTCCTCGTGCCCTCTTACAGCTTTGCTCCTGGCCCTTCAGGCCAAGACCAGGGGCTGTTGCCCTGCGGCATCGTATTTTCCTTTGTAGGTTTCCTTAAGCCCTCTCAGTTCCTTCATAACTTGTCTCTTCCTTGAACTCTCTTTCATCATCTAAGTGTACATCTGTTTTCCACTGCACTACAAGGTGATCTAGACCCTGTCCTTGTCCACTCTGCATTGTCCTTGACCCAGGATGGTTTGTCTCTGGTTGCCAGTCTCCTACCTATTATAAGAAAGTCACCTGCGCAAGACTGTACGAGTTCTTCCTGAAGATACAATGTACCTGGATGGTCGCTAGGGGTGGAGGAGGGGTGCAAAGGAATTGTCCCTGGGGCTGGGGCACAGGCCAAGCAAGGCAAGTCTAGCATTACCAACTGACTCTGAAATAGGAAATGGTCTACCTCCAAAAGGTTTCCATTTAGGTCTCAAATTCCAGTCTTGGCTATGGCAACCTAAACAAAGCAACATCCAAGAGACCCTCTGGCCTTCGAGGAGCTCCTGTTGTCTCCTGGCTGTTGATGGAGGCCCACCGAGGGACACAAGCATGGACAACTGGAGGGCAGGACCCATCCCTGGGCTCTGCCTTTGCTTCCTCTCTACAAGCGCTAAAACCACCTTACAGAAGCATTTAAAAGGAAAATTCCCTCTATTCAAAGCCCTCACATAGCTCAATTTTCCTCTTCAGGATCCTCTAATTTTCTGAGGGAACTGGCTTCAGGCTGATTTTGGTTTCTGTGGAGGGTATTGTCACTTAATTCTCATTGGTGAGCCAATTTCCTTTGCCTTTGTTCTTCAAAGGAAGGCCGTATTCAGTGGCCCTCTTGCATTTTTGTGTGTGCCTTCCTCAGTCTTTTGCATAACCATCTGAACACTGTTCTTGCAATGCCCCTGCTTCACATTTCCCTGAGTTACCTGGAGCAGCCCCTAGCAGGAGGGGTGGGGTGCTCACCCCTGCTCATTGGCCTCACTTTGGGCAGCAACTCTTGGTTGGGAGGGGGACTCTAGGAAGACAGCAGCATTGCAGCACCACCACTGCAGTCTTAGAGACCTCCCCCTCCCTGCTGCCCTGTCATCCCAGATGCAGCATCTGGGCCTTGGGGACACAGGGTCCTCACCCAAACATGCATGGGCTCTGGCTTGACCCAAGGTCAGGGCCTCAGCCTCAGTGCAGCCCCTCCCCCAGTGCCAACTTCCACTCGCCCCTCTCTAACTCGACTCTGCATGTCTTCATGCCCTGTCTGTGGAGTTGATGCGGAGGAGGGGTTCCCCAAATGTCACTGGTCCTGGGCAACTGAAGCACAGGCCTTCACTGTCCAGCTGAGAGCCTGAAACCAAGCTATTGTTCAGGAAATCTTTCCCTCAAACATTGTTTCCGTCTCCAGGAGCATTTACAAAGTCGCAGAGGCAGTGTATCCAGCCTGCCCAAGGGACAAGGTGGGTGCAGTGGAAGACGTAGAAGGCCTGGCAACCTCCCCTCACCTGAGGACGAGAACCTGGGTGGAGATGGAACCAACATGTCCTGGTTTCTGTTGAGTTGACTCAGCACGCTAGTCTTCTTGTAAGCTAGATTTGGGCTATCTCAGCATTAGGGATGGCTTTTAGCAGATGCCCCTCTCCGGAGCATGATGTACTAGAAGTAGCGTTTACAGAGCATGTGCCACATGGCAGACACCTTGCTTAGCACATCCCATATATTTAGTTTTCTTAATCCCTATAAAAGCTTATCACCATGGTGCTGTTGTTATCTCTATAGACGAACAAACTGAGGCACAGAGAGATTAAGAAATTCGTCCAAGGTTGCATAGCTTAAAAGTAGCACAAGCAGGATTTGAACCCAGTAACTGGGCTAAAGTGTGTCACCGAGATACTGCATGCCATTAAAAGGCTATTATAGTTTTGCTTCCTTGCTCTTAAGCCTGAGAGTTGAAAAGGCTAATCCCAGAGCTTCAAGAGGCCAAGTGGCTCATAAACACCTCTCTCTCTCAGCAACAGCCTGGAATAGTGATTTTGGCAAGTTTGGAGCTTGATGTTTCATAAGGGAAGGGGAGTTATTGTTCATGTTGGCAAGATGCAAGGACACCACACAGATGTACATGTTGAGCAAGATGCAGCCACACCACACAGGGAAAGCCGCATTCTGAAGGACTTTGCATGATAAAAATAAATTTTCAGTACTTTAAGTGGTTATTGTCTGGAGCAGACCTTAGCAGCCTTTGAACACGTTTTTGACCAAAGAAAAGAAGCTCTTGGCCTCCCCAGGCATCCTACTGACAGCCCTATTCTGGGAAGACAGGACAGACTGAAGCTCACCAGGAGCAAGGTGGTGTGACCCCCTCACAGGGTGGTCGGGGGGGTAAGAATCGCTATAAATGTTTGGGTTTCCTGTATTTCCTCATCAGGCAGCGTGCGTCAGCTGTGCAGCTGAGCATGTGGAACTTGAAATCAGTGCAGGAGCCATTCTCTGCCCCCTTTGCTTGTGAGCCTCTGGCTTTTGCCATCACTTACTGTCCTGATGTCCTCCTGGGTCCTGAGCAAGCATGGCCTCTACAGGTCAGGCCCCTTCAGGGTACAAAACACAGGAGATACCTGCTCTGAGAGGAAGGCAGCAGCCAGAGATGGCCTGTCCTCCCCAGGCTGCCCATCCTTCAGTCACAGCCTGCTCCTGGTCCTGGGAGAAGAGAAGCACTTCTTACTCAGGGTTCCATCACTGCCTTGCAACTTTGCAAGGAAAGCCTTCTGAAGGGAAAGCTCTCAAACACATTGGAATGGGTAATTCTTTTTTCTTTTGAGCCCAGGGCCTCCTGCATGCTAGGCAAGTGTTGTATCACTGAGATTGCACCCCCAGCCCTGATTTTATTTTTTATTTTTTATTTTGAGACAGAGTGTCCCTAAGTTGTGCAGACTGCCTCAGCCTCGAACTCATGATCCTTCTGCCTCAGCCTCCCAAGTTGCTGGGATTAGAGGCATATGACACATAAAATGGGTAATGTTTTGCAAGACTTACTTCTCTTACAGAAACAGTTGCTTGGTTTTAGCTTCACTGTCTTTTCTGCAACAATACAGAACTTGGTCATGAGATCTTAGCCATTCCCTACTTAAGTTCTATATCAACTTTTTCTTTATTTTTCCCCCAGTACTGAGGGTTGAACCTGGGGGTGTGCACATATTAGACAAGTGCTACACCACTGAGCTGTTCCACCAGCCCCTTTATAATTTGTTTTTAATTTTGAAACAGGCTCTCACTTTGTTGTAAAAGCTGCTTCTGGCCTCAAAGTCGTGATCCTCCTGCCTCTGCCTCCCAAGTAGCTAGATTATGGGTGTGCATCACGGCACTAGGCTTCTGCTGTTTTTTTGTCGTTGTTGTTGTTGTTGTTTGTTTGTTTTATGTCAACCCTGACCACAAAATATTGCCGGGGACCCTAATCCCATGTTAAATCTTACCTACAGGACACTCTGATTGCTTGTAGATGGACAACGGCATTATTGTTGTTATTAGTTGCCGTTGAGTTGGTATCCGACTCATAGCAACCCTCTGTACAACGGGAAACACTATTGTCAGTGCTTCTCTGCTGTTCATAGGGCTTTCAATGGCAGATTGATTTTTGGGAGGGGGTTGCCAGGTCCTTCTCCCAAGCCTACAGCACCTGGTGTTCCCAGGCAGTCTCCCATCCAAGTACTAATCAGGCCTGACCCTGCTTAGCTTCCGAGATCTGACAGGATCAGATTCCACAGGGCTACGGCTGCAGGGCTGGGATTTAGCTCAGTTGGTAGAGTGCTGCACTGCAGTCTCTGAGGTCCCCAGTTCGATTCCTAGCACCGCAAAAATGGGAGAAGGACCTGGCAATCCACTCCCAAGGCAATCCCAATACAGTCAGCCATTGAAAACCCTATGAGGGTCGCTATGAGTTGGATATCAACTTGACGGCACCTAACAACAACAACAAGATATCATTACACAACAGCATTAGCACTGCCAAAATCCTCTTCCTCCAAGGTGACCAGCATCAGGCGCTGCAGCACCAGCATAGAGGAGAGAGTTGCCCAGATGATGGTCACCAGGTAGAATTGGATTGAGAAGCTCAGTCACTCATCCTAGGAATAGTTATTCATGGTGTACCACGTGCCAAGCACTGTGATGGGCCCTGGACATAAAATGATGCAACACAATGAAGGTCATTGCCCTTGAGGAGCTCACCATCTTGGAGGTATGGTGCAGATGATGGCAATTTGTGCAAATACATAAAATGTTTATATTGTGGCTAGATCCAGGAACAAAATTTATAGAGTGCTGTAATAAGATATTAACAGGATAGGATCACTCTTGGAGAGCCTTTCTGAGGAAGCTTGATGGCTAAAGAGAAGCCAATCCATGGGAAGAGCCAGGAGGAATGTTCCAGGCAGAGGGAACAGGGAAAGAGCTTGGTGGGTCCCGGACATGGTCCAAAGGCCAGGACAGTGGAGAAGACAAGGAAGGGGCCAGGTATCCCCTGCCAGACCTGGGGGACCATATTTATTCTAAATGTACTGGGAAGCCATAGGCAGGTTCTCAACCAGGGAATGACACTGATTATGTTTAAAGGACAACTCGGTCTTTTGTGTAAGGAATGACTCATAGAGGAGCAAAAGGAGGAGCAGGGACATTGGCTAGAGGACATGGCATGGGGAGGTGGTGGCTGGAAGATGGAAATGAGTTGATTTGAAATATGTGTTGGAGACAGAATCAATGGGATCCAACAATAGGTTAGATGTTAAGGGTGAAGAAAATGGGGGTGGGGGAGCAATGACTTTGGGCTTTAGTGACCAGATTGATGGTTGTTTTATGTACTTGGGAAAAACAAATCGGTGGTTGGCAGTAGAATGAAAAATTTTATCTGGTCCTATTAAGTTTGAGATGCCTGTTGGGCCTCAAAATGGAGATGGCTGCCTGAGATAGATTTATTGGCTGGAATGGATGGAGGTGAAGGGAAAGAAGACAAAAGAGGCATGGGGCCACCAGCATGAAGAGAGACCCAGAGTCAGTAGTGAAATTGTGTGAAGGAGCTTCCAGATGTTCAGCTGGGGTCACAGAACCCAGGGTACTCAAGGGCTGGATGGTGATGATCATTTGGCAAGAACAAAGAGAGAATGGAGTGGGACGACATGAAATGCTATTTGGAGAAATATCTTTGAGAGATGTGGCCACACCTCCATATAGCTTGATTAATTGAATCTGAACAGTGGCAGGTAATGAGCTCTCAGTAGCTAAGTCATAATTCCATAGCCTCCCATCAGCAATCAGGTGGGCCACATACTGTCCACACTGTCCCCCATTCCAAATTCTCAGGGCCAGGGACTGGCTGAGCTGTTCTCTCAGCCACCCCCAGCCTCCTACAGGGACCTCCCACCTGCATGTCCTGCTTTCTGGGATGGGGACTGCCCACGTCTCCTGAGGAAACACACATGCTAGAACGTTCTTCACATTATCTGACATCTGCACCTCCTCAGCCCATCTGGAAACAGGTAGAGGCTGTTCCTGCTACCACACAATGGCCCCTGAGGTATGAAGGCAATCTCCACGGCCCTATGTGCCTTCTCCTATCCAAACCCTGACTTCTCTTGGACTCCTCCTCAGAGGTTTTCTAGGCCCCTAGAGTATCTTTCCAAATGTGACCTGTACCCCAGTGCCCAGGACATCATGCCTCCTTCCTGTGGCCCCTTATATTCCTGTTAACAAGTATTCACAGCAATCCAGCTTGAGTTTATTAGGACAGGCTAAATGACAATGTGTCCCTGAAGCATTCTTATTTTCCTATCAATGACCTTGTGGCAGTGATCACTTGATGACCCCCAGTGATCACTTGAGAACCCTTACACAGGGTGATGCCTGTAGGAGCGACAGAGAGTGTGTTGACATGCCTGGGTGGGATCTGAGTCTCGGAACCCTGCCATTAACCAAGAGGACAGACTTACTTTCCTTAAGCATCTGTCTTGCTAATTATGCACTGACATATATGGGCAGGGGGAAGGTACTGCTGAATTATGGGCCTGCCTGCCAGACAGTGCATTAGAGGACAGGGCTGGAGACTAGGATGGCTCCTGTCCCAGGTGTGTCTAGGTAGCGTGGGGACACCCACAGGCACAGGGCCCGGAGGTGCAGCAACATCTCTGCCTCCGTCGAATGGCTCTGAGCCCTCCTCCTACTTACCTGCAGGAACCTGAGTCTTTTCCCTGGGGGGATTCCCAGCTCCACTCAAACATTCCTGGGAATCCCCACGTGTGCGCGCTCAGGTCCGTGTTCACCTGCTGCTCTTTGCCTGGAGCAGAAGCTCAGATGTGACCCTCAAACCACAGTGTTGCTTCTGACATCCTTGTCCCTCACTGTTCCTTCCAAGGCTCCAGAATCCTGGCTCCTGTGCAGGCTCTAGTGAGCCAGGAGCCACGACAGCTGCTGCCCCATAAGATGCCAGGTGTCCAAAGTGATGCGAGCCAGGCCTGGGTCTCAGGCCTCCATCCCAACAGGACACAACACAGCAGCCTGTGCCCTCAAGTCCTCTCCCGTCTGTGGCTGCAGGGTGTCCCTTACATGGATTGGTCTGGTGGGGTGCAGTGGACGTTGTGGTGAGGCAGTGCTGGGGTGCTTGTGATGTAAGATGGGGGTGGGAGGTAGGTGGGCATGTGTGAACGAGGTGTCCTGTGGGAAGGGGTGGGTGGGAGGGAACCTCGGAAATCACTCAGGCTGCCCTGGCCTCACTCGTGGCTTCTCCAAAACTCCCCCAGTAAGCCTGGGATGCAGTGGGTCTGCTTCCTACCTGGATCCCACAGCAAAGGAACCTGACGGCTCTTTCCAAATGTCAAGAGACATGGTAGGAAGAGAATTTCTGCCTTGGACAGACAGCTCAGGCCACACTTGTGCCTAAAGCTTTTGGGTGGCAAAATCTTCCAAAACACAGAACCCATAAAAGGCATCTTTGGAGGTACCAAGGGTAGGAGGCAGTCTGCTTGGCCCTCAAACAGCAAGGCCCAGGGAAAGGAGTGTGTGGTGGCTTGGTGCCCATTGGGCAGGAAGCCAGGCAGGGTGCCAAGTCACAATGGAAAGCCAGATGCTGGGTGGTCTCTTGGGGCTCTGCATTCAGCATGACTTCTGACCTTCCTACTTCCGTGTAGGGTTAAGGCAGGCACAGACACCTATGGCTTCGTCCCCCACAGCTCCAGCAGCTTCTCCCACAGCAGCTGTCCCAGTCTTCATTTTTTTTAGGCCCAGCAGCAGAAGCTGTAGCCTTGGCCACCAGAAAAAGGGAAAGGGTGGCAGGAGACTCTCACCTGTACTGGATTTCTTGGCACACCATTAATCAGACATGTGGAGGGCCCCATGACTGCCTTTGGAGTTAAGAGATTTAAAAGGGTGCGTGTTCCAGTTGTTGGGGGTTTATCTGGGACCAAGGTGAATACTGAGAAGCCTGCAGTGGTCCAATGGGGACAGTAGCATCACTCCCAAGACTGCATCTACTGGTCATTCATGGTCACTCTAGTTTTTGCTTTGGCTGTGACATGGTAGAAGGAAAGGGAAGAGGTTTAAAAGGTGCAAAGGGGCAGAGTCAGGTCACTGGTTTTGATTAATGGACAAACTTAAGCAGAAAATGAAACACCAAGGAGGGGAGAACGGATACTAGGAAAACAGCTTCCGATCCTGCTTCTGAAGGCAGCAGTCAAGGCAGCCACCAGGGCGGAGCCTGGTGGAGCTTCAGCTTTCGGGAGGCACCAGGGACGGCAGGGCCAGTGCACAGCCGGAAGACGTGGCCTCACTCTGTAAAAGAAATGCAGAGTCAAAGCTCAGTTTACTGCAAAAACTCCACTTGCAGAGATCAGAGCCCATGAGGACAGTGCTCATGACAGACAGAGGAAGGAAGAGCACAAAGAGCCAGACTCACCTCCAACTTCCTGCCTGCTGGCTCTGGTTGCAGGTTCTAACTAAGGTTTGACAGCCCCCAAACACACATGTGAACACATGCGTATGCAACAGAGGACCATTACTGCCGCAGGGGATAGATTGGAGCTTGCCCATTTGACATGCTTAGGCACACATGAACTTTTATTTGCTCCCCAGGACACACGTTCCCAAGGTCCCACCAAGGTCTCTGTTCCCAGAAGCACTGCCTTGCTGGATACAATGCAGCAGTCCTGGGGTGGAACTTCAGCTCCACAAGCCCACTCCCCTTTCTGTGGTGGGGAATGGCAGCAGGGAAGGACGCAGGGGAAATCTGGACGTCTAATGGGCCCAAGTGCTCAGGGATCAGGCTGCGCTCTCTAATCTTCATTCCTAGCTGTTCTGACTAGGCCCCCAAAACCCCAAGGCTCACCGAGCTGCTTCTACTTTCTAGTGAAAAAGAATTTGCAAATAAGTAAGTTGCAGACAATTTGCTGCCGGCAGTGTTAGGAACTACTTACATTCTATTAAAGAATATAAGCTTAAACACATTATAAAGCAATTCCATGAACTTGAAAATCATCTAGTAGTTCTATTATTTTTACCTTGATAATGTATTGTTAGTTCCTTAAGTAACACAAATTCTGGAATATATCACCAATAATGAGTTTCTTTCTGTACAAGCGATGCGGGCGGGAGTGGTGAGTAATGCACACCTCAGAGGCAGCCATAGGAGGGAAATGCTTCATGTGAGAACAAACATGGATGCCAACCTTCAATGCTGTGGTGGGAAAGCTAGACCCTGGGAACCCTGCCTTTGGAGGTAAGTGGCACTACAGACTGTGGGTTTAACCAAGAAGCAACTAAATTGGTAATGATTAAATTAATAGTTGCCTGCACTTAAAAAGCAGAATAGTAGCTAATTAAAACTTTAGCCACTCAGGATGGGGCCCTTCCAAGCCCGCAGTGTACATTTATGGGGAGCCCTGCAGCATGGGCACCACCTGATATCTTGGGAGGGTTCCACATCACAGTCCTTTGTAGACTCTGGAAGCACACTTGCAAATTTAGTCTGTGTTACATGATGGAGAAAATATTGTTAAAATCCTCCTAGGAAGGGAACATACTCTTTTGCCGAATACCTCATATGGCGCCTTGAGCTAGAAGATGAGATTCTCAACAGGCTTGACTCTGAGTGCAGCTGTCGAGGGAGAGGAGGGGCTGAGAGCTGGGGGAAGGTGTGGTGGGAGAACATATCCACTGCTCTGTGAGAGAAAGTGAGAGAGGAACATGAAGTGGTGGAACCCCTTCACTTGCAATGTGACCTGTCTGTGTGAAAATTGCTCTCTGTGTGAAGATTATGAGCTAAATGTTTGTGTCTCCCTGAAATTTCCATGTTGAAGCCCCAACCCCCAAGGTGACCATATCTGGAGGTAGGGCCATTACAGAGGTAATTAAGGTTAGCGAAGTCATAAGTGTGCAGTCCTGATACAATAGTTAGTGTCCCTGTGGGGCCCCTTAGCGCAGGGTTGGAACCCCACACCCCCACCAGTGGTGAGTACAATGGAGACACAGCCACTCTGGGAGTCCTTCGGGGAGGCAACTCAACTTTTATTCTCTCATGCACCACACTTTTAAGCATTTCTGGCCAGCCAGTAAGAATCCATGGCATTTTTGGGTTAGCCAATCAGATGTCTATGACTCAGCAAGAAATCTGAGGAGGCAGCAAGAAATTTGAGGAAGGATACAGCCTGGCAGCATCAGGCCAACACCATCTTACCTCAGTCTAATGGACTCAAGCTGGGTGTGCCTCAGCGAGTCATAATAAAAGTTCTGGGTATGCCTAAAGACTTGACGTGGGCTAGAAACGCCTGACCCATCCAGGATCAGGACTGCATTTCCTTCTTTCCTCTCTTTGTCCCATATCACCTTCTAATTCCATCCCTACATGTCCCTATAAGAAGGAACACCAGAGAGCTCTCCTGTGTGCTTGTGGGCACCCCTTGCACCCTGTGTGGAAGCACAGTGTCCAAGAAGACTTCCCCAGAAACAGAAGACCATGGGTCCTAGATTGTGGATGCCCAGCCTCTAGACCTATGAAAAAATAAATGTCTGTTGGTTAAGCCTCCCAGGCTGTGGCATTTTGTTATGGCTACCTGAGCCATTGAAGGCCATCCCTATCTCTGCCAAGCACCTCAGCTCCCAACTCACAAAAGGCCCAAATACAGGACGTGTGGGGGTGAAGCTGGGGTGGGATGGGCTCTAGGCTCAGGAGGACCCAAGACAGGGGAGGGTGAGGGAGCCCAGAGGTAGAGAGAAGTCTGAGAAAGTCAGTCTAGGGCACTCAGGACCCTTGAGGGTCTGAGCTCCTCAGGCTGTGGGACAGTGGGGAGGCAGCAGCGCCCCAGCTGACAGCCAGAGACGCTCACAGGGCTGCATGGATGATGACCTCCGCTGCTTAAGACTGGGTGTTGGTGAGGAGGCCCAGAGGAAAGCGATGCGGAGGGACTGTCGTGGGCCTGGCTCAGAGCCCAGGAAAGCACCCACATCCTGGCCTGGAGGTGAGAGGTGGTGGTGGGGTGCTGAGGTCCCGGAACACCGGCCACAGCCCCCTCCACACTCCAGGAGGTCACTGTCAGCTCTGCTCTTCTGGGGGCCCCTCAGCCTGCAGCCTGGGCTCCAGTCACTGCAGTGGTCCCCTGTCAAGTTTTCTGATGATTGGCTGGGTCTGTCTCCAAGGCAACAGAGCCAACGTCACCTGGTGATGCTGCCAAGGGCAGTTAGGTCCACCCAGGCCTGAGACTATCCTGGGCCCCCTGTACAGAGGCCCCCTCCTGCTCTTCCCTACTTTTCTTTTGTCACATTCTTCCAAGCCATGCCTGGGCCCAGCCCACCCTCCTCTTCTTGCTCCCAGGCCACCTGCCTGGCACTGCCCTGTGCCTTAAACCCAGTGCTTCCTAGGAGGGAGCAGGGAATGTGTTGTCAGAATTTCCTGGGCAGATCTCTCCCCGTGGTCTCCAGCCCCAGCAGTGGGACTGTGCAGCCCCTCCTGTCAGGAACTGGAGTTAACCCCAGCGCCTGTGTCTGGGCTTGGGACTTGCTGTGGCCACTGGAGTGGTGTGGATGGGATGCCCGCCATTTCTCAGTCTGACACTCCAGAGGTCTCCTGCACCTCGGCTCTCATGTGTGCCATGAGAACAGACCATCAGGCCTCCCAGAGGGTGAGGAACCACAGGGCACAGAGCCCAGTCATCCCTGCCCAGGCTCCAAACCTCAGACGTGTGAGAGAACATAGCCTGGCCAGCAGGCACTGGCCCTCTCCAGATCTTGTCCTCTGAAGGTCACAGGGAGGGGACAGTGGACTCTGCAGCTGCTGGAACACTTACTGTGCAAACTCTCCCTGTACAGCCTGGGCTGGGTAGCAAATTCCCCCAACTCCCTGGGCTCCCTTTCCTCTTAGGTCTAAAGAGTCCATCAGCTCCTCCCTCTGCCCCTGGAGGGAGTCGGTGCAACTCAACCCTCAACTGGGGTTTCTTATTATAAGTAAATAAATAAGCAGACACACCCACAGTGAAAACTCAAATGCCACAGAAAAGTGTAACACCACAGAAAGTGTAACAAAGGAAGATTTTTTAAATTGCCTGAGATTTCACTCCTGAGATAATAGCCATTAACTTTGAGGACTTCAAAACACCTACCACTTGTGATGCCTTTCGTTCTCAATGAATTTGATTTTATGTAAATGTTATAAATACACTTGATTAACCTACGTTTTGCCAAACAGCATTTAAAGACCATTTTCCCATGTCCCTAAGTGCAGATTTATGTACCAGCAGCCTCCAGTGGCTCTGACACAGGCCCCTCATGACTTTGCTGTGATGAACAGCTCAGTGATGGTGATGGGCCCTGCCTGTTGATTGCCTGGGTGATTAGCTTCTTTCCAGAGGTTCCCGGGTGCTGCTTTGAAGGTGCACAGGCACGTGCACTCTGTCTCCCTCAGACTGCTCATATCTTGGATGTGGGGTTTCCTGTGCTCCTAAGATGAAGGATGAACTGGAGGTCTCTTGTAAGCAGGGAGACAAGCCAAGGGCAGGGCCAAGCTCCCGCACAAGTGGCCACTTGGCCAGGGCTTCAGAACCAGAGGGGTTAATTAAAGATGGATTGAGAAATCTATAAACACCGGAAATGACTGACATGTGCTAATTTCTTCCTTAGTATTCTCAATGGCGTTCTGTTAATTAAAAGGAGCTGGAGCCCAGGGGAAGCTCAAGGCCAGGCGATCTGGCACTGGCAGGCCTGGCAGGCTGCCCATCCTGGGCGTTCGGGGGTGAGGGGCAGCCAGGGCACAGCCTGACCTTGAGAGCACAGGCCAGGACAGCCTGGGCCTCAGGGAGCCTCCCTGGGCAGGAGGCAGCACAGGTCAGCGACAGGCAGCAGCTGTCAGCTTCCTCCTTCTGAACCTCAGTAGCTGCGGCCCTTGTGGAAGCTGGGGACACACGAGGCCTGGGTGGGGCTTGGGGCCCCCCATTATCCAGAGATTTCTTTCCACGGGCTTGGCCGGGGCAGGGGGACAGCACTCTTCCCCCATAGCTAATGGAGAAAGCGAGGCTGAGCTGAGACTTGAGTGTGGTGGGTAGGGGGATCCTGCCCTCTGCTCCTTGGCTGTAGGGAGGGATGACAAGATAGAACCCCCTGGCACCTCCCTCTGCGCCTTCTCCTCTCATGCTTTCTGCCTTCCTCCTTCACCACCCCAAAGAAGTGAGGGTCCAGCTGGAGGTCTGGCCAGCAGCACTCTGGACAGCTGAGGGCCCCTGGGTGGGGGCTGTGCACACTTGTGTGTACATAGGAGTGTGTGCCTGGTGTGTCTGTGTGGCGATGAATGTGTTCACTGTCGTGCCTACACTTGTAGCGTGTACATCATTGTGTGCGTGCAGATGTGTGCATGTGAATGCCGGTGGGTGTAAGCCTCTGTTCTAATCCTGATTGTACGCCTTGCAAGCTGTGTCTTTGGGTGAGCTGTGCACATCTCTGTAGCTCATTTTCCTCATCTGCAAAGTGGGAATAATGATAGTTCCTACTTTACAGGGTCATTGTGAATACCAAAACATGTGAATACCAAAACCCCGTTCCTCCGCAGCAGCACTGAGGGCTACAGAAGACTTTGCTATTGTTGTTTTGCTTATGCAGCATCTTCAGCCTGGAACTGCCTTCCCTCTCTATTACTCCATTTGCTTAGTGAATTCCTAGTCATTCATCAAGGCCCAGCTGAAGGTTGAGCAGCATCAGATCCATGTCACTGTGCAAGGAAATCTACTTTTAGAATCCTGGGCTCAAGAGCTGGATTTCAGACCCTAAAGAAGCAGAGGACAGAGAGGAGCCTTATAGGACATAAATGTACAGGAAATCACATCAACTTGAGTCTGTACGATGTGTACAATGCTACCTGTGGACATGCAATATCTGCCCAGATGTGCGTGCACAATCCAGGTGGAAACAGGCGGTACCAAATGCTTTGTGTTCCCAGCATTCACAGACAGAGGACTCAAGTTTTGTATATACCAAGTACACACGTATTTAAGCCCTCCATTGTGAGCAAAGCTAATATAGAGGCATAATTTATATGTACACACTTTGTACACAAATAAGGCACACAAATAGGACACACATACACTCCTTTGGTCACACATATATCCAGAATTTATACTTTGAACCCATAAGCACTTTGGGTACTCACAAAGCAGGCATACACAGAATGCACACATGTGTACACACATGACATTTTCTATACCCATAGCAATGTGGGGTAATGAATACATATGTGCACATGCCTGGGCACACACTGTCCATTCCCAAACACAAGGCCTGGGACCCTCACCAGCTGTACAAACAGGCCTGTACTGTCATCCCTGGGGAAACTCAGCCTGAGCTAGTCCCCTCCCTTTAACCTTCAGCAATGAAGGCTGCGTTGGACCCACAGATGGGGAATTAATTGGTGTCATTAACATGTGGCAATGATAATGACTTCCCATCGATCCCCGTGGCAGACGTATGGCCACCCCGAGGTGGAGCTGGGAGCTCAGGACCGGGGTCCAGGCCTCGTTCACCGAGCCCCGAACTTCAGTGGCCAGGAGTCCCCGTTCCTCCGTGCAGGCCATGGTGAGCACACCCTGCAGGCTTCGTCATCATTCACAGAGGAGAAATAGATGTGGACACCCAGGGAGATGAGCAGCTTGGCCACGGTCACCTGGGCAGCTAGAGGCTGGGGCCGCCTGGCCGTGCCAGACTCCGACCCTCCCACTGGACTCCTCGCGCTCTTACTGCTCTCTGGTCCCCTCCTCTCCTCTTCTGTGGGAGAGATGGCTCTGCCTCTTTTTGCCCCTCAGGCCTAACAGCCCCCCTGGGCTGGCTCCATTGCCAGTGCCTGTCCCCTGTCCTGGAGTCTTCAGCAGGCTGAGACCGCAGGTGGAGGGCTTGGCTGTAGGCCAGGGCAACCTGAGCTGCGGCAAGAAGGATGAACAGGCAGGAGGCCCAGGGAGGACAGGTAGACAGCGAGTGCCTCCTTCAAGGTGCTGCCTCCTCCAAGAAGCCTCCTGCCACCCTACTGAGGTCCTGGCTAGGGTGCCTCCTCTGGTGCGCCTGCAGTGTTACTCCACTCCGCCCTTCTCAAATGGGGTCCTCATTGTTTCATTCTCTGCTGTGCCTTGAGCTCTTTGCAGACGGACTTTGTCCAACTGATCTTTGTAGTTACTTCAGAGTTCGCCCAGAACAGGCAAAGAGCACATACCTCAATACTTGTTGAATAAATGGAAATAGACTGAGACAGACAGACAGGCAGAGACCGGAACTGGTGGGACAAATGGGCAGAAGAGCTGGGGAGCATGAGCACCAGGAGCCCACGGCGGGGGGCACGCAGACCTCACGGCTTGGCCTGACACCCAGCAAGGGGAACCTAGGCTCTCTGTCCCTTTCAAGGCTTTGCGGTCCCCTCTTTCTCTTGGAGCCAGGCTCTCTCCTATCTGGTCCTCCCAGCAGAGGAGCGAGGAAGGGAAGCTGAGTGTCCTATAGCTGGAAGCTGGGCTGGAAAGCGACAGTGTGCAGGTAGCATGGGGAAGGAACATTTCCCTGGGATTCAAGGGCTAGGACTCAGACTGAGGATCCAGAAACAGGGCCAGAGGTGAGCTCACTCTCAGCAGGCCCCCTGAAGCCCAGCCTGGGTCAGGTCCCTGAAGACACCCCCAGACTTCCTGGCTGCACTGAATTTGTTACTGTCACTGCATTCCCAGGGCTTCTAATGAGCTGCTAATGAGCTGTCAGCTAATTATGAGAATTAAATGGGGCAGCAGGGCTGAGCTGAACTTTTGCTGGAAGCTTCTGGAGTGTCAGGGGAAGGAAAGGTTCCCTGAGCCTCCTGCTCTGCACACCTGATTTGGCCTCTGTCCTCATGGGAGAGGGTATCTTCTCTTGGAGAGAAAGGGTCCCAGCCCAGTGGCCCCAGAATAAGTCAAGCTCCAGTGCCACAGCTGGGGCGGGGGGCAGTCAGGCCTCATGAAGATGACTGAGAGGCCTGAGCTCTGATGCTCTGTGTGCCCTCAAGAAAGTCTTTCTGGGTCTAGAGTCTGTCTTTCTATCTGCAAAGTGTGTCTAGTGGAGGCAAAGGGCAAAACTGGGCAATCCCCACAGCCCCTTCCATCCATCCCAGTCCAATCATGACTCCGTGACTTGTCTGCCTTTACAGATAAGGCTCAGACCCCCCCTGCTCTGAGAGGGTAGGGACTTCCTGCAGTCACATGAAATAACTGAGGACCAAATTAAAGAAATAGTCAGCCAACAGAAGTGAGGGCATTTGTTGACAAAGATAGTTGGAAGAATGTTCATAGCAGCCTTATTTATAACAGGGCCAAATGGGAAACCCCTCCAATTTTTGTGGCCTTCATACAATGTAGCAGGATATGTTGTTATTGTTAGGTGCCTTCGAGTCGGTATCTGACTCATAGCAACCCTCATAGGGTTTTCAGTGGTTTACTATTTCGGGATTGCCTTGGGAGTGGATTGCCAGGTCCTTCTCCCATTTTTGTGGTGCTGGGAATTGAACTTGGGACCTCAGAGACTGCAGCGCAATGCTCTACCAACTGAGCTAAATCCCAGCCCATAGCAGGATATAGTGCAATGGAAATAACTACTGTTTATGTGGGCTGCCTTCTTCTCCTCCTCTTCTTCTTTTTGTGGTTCCTATTTGAGGGAATTTCAGTTACTGTGGCTAGTTAAATACCAGTTTCCCAATAAAGTGTTCAAATGTCAGTCATCATGATGCATTATTAACTGTATGCCATGGCCTAAGGCACCAACTTTGCTGCTCAGGCTTCAGTCCACAGGATGAAACAATATAAGTAGCAGAAGCACATCATGAGCTGTGACCAGTCTTGTCGCACCTTCCAAAGTCTGTGATCAGACACTGGGTATTTATCGGCTGTTCAGCTTGCGCACAGACAGCAAAGCGTGCAGTTGGGTTGCCTCTTTAAGTTAGAAACCCACGTGCCATCTTACAAAAGAATTGCTAATGGAAATAAAGACTGAGTTTACAGAATTCAAAGTACAATGAAGAGATGAAACCAATGATGCTGGAGGTGACATTAGAATCAAATGGAAGAGCTGACCATGGGAAAGAAGCTGCTGCCACCACTTGACCGTAGATGTGTAGCGAAGGAACTTTCAACATCCAGGAAGAATGCAGTTGTGACGAGAAGGATGAAGATGTCCCAAGGAAAGTGATGCTTGCAAAATCTTCACACTAAGGGAAAGCACAGAGACATTTCACCACACTGGCAATACACAGGCTCTAATGTTGGCAATCGACCCAAACTTAGACAATAGTATGACAGTTTGCCAAGGCATATAAAAGATTGTAAGGTACACAGCAAGCACAGTTCAAGCTGCTCCTGGGAAGTTTTTTACAAAGAAGAAAACACTTTAATTTTTAATGTTTCTGATGTCTTAAATTACAATGCACTAAACGAGTGTAGTTTTACCATTTTAAAATTCCATTGTACATTTATAATCAACAGAAGGAGTTTTTCACGTTTCAACAAAAGCTTTTAAATGTCACAAAACAATCATAATATTCCCTACTAATTATTAAGATTGCTGTACATGATTTCACCCCGTGCAGCCATTTTACAGTCCTCGCTCTTGGCCAGGCAAAGTGAGGATTGCTGGTACACAAAACAGCATGGATGAATCTCACAGACACGATGCTGAGGGAAAGAAGCCAGATGCCCAAACACACGGACTTTACAAGTTCTAAAGCAGGCAAAACTAACCTGTAGAGTAGAAGCCAGAATGTGGTTACCTGGAGGCATTAGAAGGGAGGGGTCTTAAGGCAGTCTGGCGGGGGCACTGATATAGCCCAGCTCTTGATTTGGGAGATGGTTTCAGGAAGGTATGAGTATATAAAAATGAAAAAAATCAAAACATCAAGAGGTGTACTTGAGATTTACATATTTTATTGTGTGTAAGAAACCTATCTTTCTTTTTTTCACTTGTTTAAACTTTCTTTTTTTATTAGAAATTTTTAATGTACATCATAATGCGATTCATTTTGACATGCTTTTCATTGTGACAATTTTCATATATGCAATTTGATAAGCATTATTCATATAGGTTACCCCTTACCCTCCTCTCTTTCCCCCCTCCCCCCCTTCCCATCTAAGTTTCCCATCCAAGTCTTCTCTATCTTTTACTATATAGTATTTTTCTATATGTCCTTGGGTTCCATTTCTGTTTAAGATAGAAACTTTTCCTGTAGTGGTCTTTGTAAGAAACCTATCTTTAAATGTTGTGTCTTATTCCTAGCTGGGCATGGTGGTAGCACACACCAGTAGCCTATAATTCTAGTAACTCAGGAGGTGGAGGCAGGAGGATCATGAGTTCGAGGCCAGAGGCAGACTTCATAACTTAGTGAGACCCTGCCTCAAGATAAACAATAAAAAGGGGGTTGGGATTCATCCCAGTGGTAGAGTACTTGCAAAGTATGTGTAAGGCCCTGGGTTCAACCAAGTACCACAAAATAATAATAATAATTGATGATGATGATGATGATGATGATGATGATGATGATGATGATGATGTTATTGTTAGGTGCTGTTGAGCCGGGTCCAACTCATAGCAACCCTATGTACAAAAGACAGAACACTACCTGACACTGTGCCATGCACACGGTCTTTTTATATTTGAGTCCATTGTTATAGCCACTGTGTTTCTTCTCATTCTGAGTTATACCACATCAGCAAAAGGAGGTCCTAGGAGCTTTACTCCATTCCCATCATTAAGGTCAACTCTACTTTGAGGAAGTAACTCTTCCCCTATGTCTTAAATGCCTTCCAGCCTGGAGGGGGCGATCTGGGATTTAGGTCAGTTGGTAGAGCATTGCGCTGCAGTCTCTGAGGTCCTGGGTTCAATTCCCAGCACCACAAAAATGGGAGAAGGGCCTGGCAATCCACTCCCAAGGCAATCCTGAAACAGTCAGCCATTGAAAACCCTATGAGTGTTGCTATGAGTCAGATACCGACTCGACAGCACCTAACAACAACAACAAGCCTGGGAGTGGTGCTCAATTTCTGGCACTATATTTGGCAGTGCTTCTCTGCCATTCATAGGATTTTCAATGGCTAATTGTTTTGGGATTGGGCTGCTGGGTCCTTCTTCCTACTCTGTCTTACTCAGGAAAATAATAAAATAAATAAATGCAACATAAATAAATAAAACATAAATAAATTTTATTCCTAAATAAAGAATTTTTGTGGTGCTAAGGATGTGGTGCTAAGGGTGAAATCATGTACAGCAATCTTAATAATTAGTGGGGAAAATTATGATTGTTTTGTGACATTAAAAAGCTTTTGTTGAAACTTGAGGCCAGGGCCTGGCACATGCTAGGCAAGTGCTCTACCACTGAGCTACACGGCCCCAGCCCAATAATTTTTTATTTAACTGGAGAAATTCTGTTACTGCTGTAAGGTTTTATGCAACTCCCTCATCTATTAGATATGAGATATGGCTGTCCTTTTCCTCCTTCTTCAAATTCATCCTCACCTGGCTTCTGTGATCTGGCCCTCCTAGGTTTCCTCCTTCCTCTCTGGCTGCTCTTTTGGCTCTGCACCTTGCTTCTACAGCCTGCTCTTCACCTTCTGGCACGTGGCTCACCACAGCTGGGCTCGTCCCACCCAAGGAGCCCCCTCCACCCAGAGCCCACCTGCCCTTCTCCAGCTCTAAATGGTCAGTGGTTTGACTCTGTCACCCTGTCTCCCTACCTGCTCCAAGGAAGGAAGGAAGGAGAAGAAGAGAGGAAGGGAGGAAAGCAGGGAGGAAGCAAGGAAGGAGAGAGGAAAAGGAGGAAGGAAGTCAAGAAGAGGAAGGGAGGGAGGGAAGATGGGGAGGAAAGAAGTTCTGGCTACTGGGGCAGAAAGAGGCAGCTTCGGGGAGAGGTCATGTGGGGCAAGAGTGTCTCAAGGAGGATTTAGACCTGACCCCAGCTTTAGAAAAGCGACACCCCGTTAATGCCTTTCCAGCTACCCGACCCATCTCCCTGATGGAGTCTTGGAACTCCACACTATTAGCCACAAATGGCATTTTGAAATGGCTTTTTTTTTTTTTTTTTTTTGGTGAACCCCAAAGACATTGCTAAGATTTACATTTTCAAATATATGCTGACCTTTTTTTCCTCTTTCTTTGAGTTCATTTGTCATCAGTGTATAATTGAATCAATATATTTCCCGATCAGCCCCAAGATTGAATAAGGTCACAGGGAGCCGTGTGTGGGCATTAGACATCATTATTTCACTCTGAATGAGCGGCCATGGCACAGAGCATTCCAGGCGCCAAATGAAATTCTATTAGATTCTATTACACTTTTACAATTATAGAGACGTTCCAATATTACAAGGGGAAATGAAGTCATAATAAAAAAGCCCAGAGGTGTATTACAGAGAAATGGGCACACTATTTTTCTAGTTAAAAACTTGATGGAAGGAGCTCGACTGGCTTTTGGTAGTGGAGATGTGACCTTGTTCCCAAAGCCCCTCAGCCACGTGGCCCGGCTCTCCCTGCCTGAGCCCCTGCTGGCTGAGAACAGCCACAGCCAGAATTCTCAAAGCTGGATGGCCTGCTCTGTTCAAACTGAGGCTAGCTCCTGGGCTGCGGGAGGCACAGACCTGTTCAGAAAAGATGTCCCACGTGGGACAAAGAGGCGGCTACGACACTGAACTCTGCCGGAGGCATCCCAGAATGCGTAGGAGCAGCACAGTGGCCTGACCCAGCATGTGAGAGGTGGGTGTGGCACCAGGGGGATGCTGATCCCTTCTTCTGGGACAAAGTATTTGTTATGATTTGAATCTAAAATGTCCCCCAAAGGTCATATATTTAAGTGCTGGGTGCCCAGGTGGTGGTGCTGTGGAACTTCGGGAGGCAGGACCTCGCTCATAGGTCACTGGGGGCAGGCCTTTGGGAGTTTTGCCACGACTCCTGATTCTGGTCACTTTCTCTGCTTCCTGGTGCCATGATGTGAGGTCCTCCTCCTCAGGCCCTGCTGCCAGCTGCACCGCCATGCTTCCCTGCCACTATGGACTGACAGCCTCTGCAGCATGAGCCACAGCGAAGCTGCCCTTCCTCCTGAAGTTGATCTGCTGGGGTTTTGCCACAGCAATGAGAAGAATTAATGCTGTATCCAAGACTACACTATTTGCAACAAGTGGCATTTTGAAAGGGCCTTTTCAAAGCCATCCCTGCCTTCGCTGCCTTGGGATGCCCCTACATCCACGGGGCCACAGCATCTGGGGGCCTGGCCTGTCCCAGCCCCTCCTGGACGAGCTCCACTCCACCCAAAGCAGAGGTGAGATGGGACCTGGGGGCAGGGGCTGGGCCGCCTGAGGAGCAGAAAAGACAAATAGGCCTTGAGGGATGGGGAGGATTTGGGGTCAGGGACAGAAGAGCCCTGAAGTATAGTGGGAGGAGTGACTGGGGTGATGGGAGGCCTGGAGGTTGGTAGGCAGCTGGCCCTCTGAGAGCTGGGGACAGGGGTCAGGGCAGCGTGGAGAGTGGATTCAGGAGCAGGGAGCTCAGCTTCTAGCCCAGAGCTGGGCTGTGTCTTGGGCAGAGAGGGGTCTGGTGGGCCTGGGCTGGTGGCTGCCCAGGAGAGGCTCTCTGTGGGTAAAGTGAAGGTTGGACGATAGCCCACAGTGAGACAGGACAGGAGCCCAAGGAGGGAGGGTGGGATGGGGCTTAGACACCAGGTCCACTAGGGCCACACCCAGGGCCATACTGGGAAGAGGACAGTGACAGGGCCTCTGGGGAAGAGCCATGGAGCCGTCTGCTTCACTTGGGTTCTGCCCAGGTACTGCTGTCTGCTGAGTGGCTATTCAGGTGTCCAGGAGCCCTGGGACGGTAGGGTAATGTGTTACAACTCTTCGGTTCCTGCTCTCTTGGGGAGGAGTGTATTTTCCCAACCATGGATGCTCTGTGGTGTGCAGAATTCAACAGATGGCTCCCAGGATTGCTGATCCCTAGTTACTCAATGGGCTGGGTTTAGTTCAGTTGATAGAGCACTGCTCCACACTCTCTGAGGACCCAGATTCAATCCCCAGCAGCACTGCAAAAATGGAAGAAGGATGTGGCTAACCATTCCCAAAGTAATCCCCGAAACAATTAGCCACTGAGGGTGGCTATGAGTCACACCTGACTCGATGGCACCAAACAACAGTTACTCAATGAAACACTAATCTGGGGACTTCTGTGGAGGGATTTATGCAGATGCAGTTAAGGTCCCCTGTCAGCCAATCTTACAATACAGAGGTTCTTGGCTTGAGCCCATCAGGTGAACCCTTTAAAAGCAGAGTGTTTTCTCTGGTTGGTGGCTGAAAAAAAAGCCGGAAAGATTCAAAGTACAGGAAGGATTTACTGTACCGTTGCTAGCTTAAAGATGGAGGGGCCATGTGACAAGGAGTGCGGGCAGCCTCTAGAAGCTGGGAACCTGCCCGGCTGACAGCCAGCAGCACAAGGAGGCTTTAGGACTGTTGGGACCTGGGCGGTGCTGCGACTGAGCAGCTTGGCTGAGCTGAGAAGAGGAGCCACAGCTCCCCATGAGCCGCAGACTGACGACTTACTCCAGCCTGGGCAGATGACCCATCACACCAGCTTATGCACTAACACGGACAGACTGTGCACTAACACATGGGTGTTGTAAGCCACTAAGTTGGTGGTGATTTGGTATGGAGCAACATTAGAATGATACACCCTGAGACATGTCTTGTGCGTTTCTGCTCAGCCTCTTGCATCCTTTGACGGTCTGAAGAGCACATGCCCAGGGAGTTGCAGACCCTCTGCAGGAGCCATGGCTGTGAGACACAGGGAGGGTTCTGGGGAAGTTTGTCATGAAGTGATGTCATGGTGATGGTTGGCTGGCACAGACACCTTCATCTGAGCAGCACTGGGAACGAGGAGAGGGGCAGAGGGAAGCTGGGCTGAGATCCTAGAGCAGCACCCCAGCGGGGCTGAGCCTGGAGACTGAGGCTGGCCAGGGGACTCAGCCGTCAGCTCTCTGTCCTCACACCCCCCTGGCACATCTGCGTGTGCTTTCTATTGGCCTCACTCCCTGAAGACACCATGTCCAGCCAGCAGTCTCCCTGGGTGGCCTCCTCCAAGATGACTGGAGCCCTGGGGCCTTCTCCTTGCTGCTGGGGATGCCACCTGCCTAGCCAAGCTCTGCCCGCCCAGCACTCCCCAGGTGGTGGCTTCTCCTCCCTCTACTGCCCAGGCACCCCTATCCGACCTCTGGAAAGTGTCTGGCACCTGTTCCCAAACTCAGGAGACCCAGTCCACATATCCTCAAGAATCCCTCTGCTTGCCTGGAAACACTTTCCCACCGCTGGGGAGGAACCAACCTCTCCAGGGAAATCTTTACCCCAGCATCATCCCTGCCAGCTGGGGGAAGTGCCCAGCAAGCTCCTCCTAGTGAGCCCGGCAAGCATCACTTGGATTGGGCCAGTGGGCCTCTGTTTCCCCAGCTTTGGGCCTCAGCCCAGACCTAGACCCCCTGTTCCTCTACAAGCTACTGTGAAATCACCCTGACTATGCATGAAAGTGGTAAATTCAGCCACACAAAACTAGTTTCCCCCCAAAGCCATTCGAAAATAACGTGCCACAAGAGGCCATGTCACCCCCTCAAATCTTCAGTGTGTGTTTTCTTCATTCTGTCCTCAGTGCATCTAGCAAAATCAGCAAATTCACACTGACCCATAACTGCCATGTCGTCTTCAGGCCCCGCTCAAATTTCACCAGCTGTTCCAATAACGGCCTTTACAAAAGAAGGAGGTGGGTGTTTTGGATCGTGTGTCTTCCTTCGTTGTCATATCTCTTTGTTCGCCTTCAGTATGGGACATTTCCTCAGTCATCCCCAATCTTGCACTTGTGAGATGACAGGCCAGTCATTTGGTAGAATGCCCCTCAGTTTGGGTTTGTCTAATGTTTCTCAAGGTCCGATTCACGTGGGGTTTGGGAGGTGGCCATCGACTCTTCTCACTGCACTTTGGCAGGCAGTGTACAGTTCTGAGCATTTGACAAAGGTGCTGTCTGCCAGGCTTCTCCACTGTGAAATTATTCCTTTTCCTTTGCAATTAATAACTATGTGGGAAGGTCTTTGAGTCATCATCATCGTTGTTGTTGTTAGGTGCTGTTGAGTCAGTGTCCGACTCATAGAGACCCTACATACAACAGACAAAACACTATTGTTGTGCTTCTCTGCTATTCATAGGGTTTTCAGTGGCTGATTGTTTTGGGGGAGTGGGTTGCTGGGTCCTTCTCCGAAGCCTACAGCACCTGGTGTTCCCAGGAGGTCTTCTATGTAAGTAATAACCAGGCCTGACCCTGCTTAGCTTCCAAGATCTGACAGGATCAGACACCACAGTGGTATGGCTACAGGCTTGAGTCTGTATAAATGTCATATTCCTCATTAAATTTTCCATTTATTCATTCATATCAGTCTGGATTCATGGATTCCTATTTTTTAAAATAGGTTATAAACTGCTAAGCCTCTAGCTGTAGCCCTGTGGTATCTGATCCTGTCAGACCTTGGAAGCTAAGCAAGGTCAGGCCTGGTTAGTACTTGGATGGGAGACCACCTAGGAACACCAAGTGCTGTAGGCTTGGGAGACGGACCCAGCAACCCACTCCCCAAAAAACAGTCAGCCATTGAAAACCCTATGAACAGTAGAGAAGCACTGACAATAGTGTTTCGTCTGTTGTACACAGGGTCACTATGAGTCAGATACCAACTCTACGGCACCTGACAGTGATGGCAATAAACTGCTACAATCATTATTCATTTTGATTCTCAAATTGCCCTAGATTTGGCCAGTGGGCCCTTCAAGCTGGTGCCTGTGTTCTTTTGATATGAATGTACATTTGCTTTGGGGACAATAACATGTCTAGGGTTCAACTACTTTCCTGCCCCAGCCCTGTTACCAGCCATTTCTCCAAGAAGCCCCAGATTATTTTGTGGACAAGCATACTTAGAAACCAAGATCTGGGTGTGCTGCTCCTGGTGCGCTTAGTGGACTGTGCTAAGGATTATGTGAATATAGGTCCACTGATCCAGAGATGACATTTACATCTATATTTTTGCTCAGTCACCTGTCTATATCTATAGATACTTTTTGATTTATGATGGGATAACATCCTGATAAACCTGTTGTAAGTTGAAAATACTGTAGGTCAACATGCATTTAACACACCTGCCCTCCAAATATGTTAGCTAACAACACTTTTTAAAAATTTGTCTTTGCGGTGCTAGGGGTTTGTACATTCTAGGCAAACGCACTACCACTGAGCTGTACCTCCATCCCGGTGTTTATTGTTTTTATTTCTACAGAGTCCTGCTAAGTCACCTCTGGCCTTGAACCTGCAATCCTCCTGCCTCAGCCTCCCTAGTGGCTGGAATTACAGCTGTGCAGATGGTTTAGAGTATTAGTTTGTCACCACCCTGCTATTGGGGCTGACTGGCCACTTCAGTTTGCTGCTACTATTCAGCCTGGCTCCAGAGAGTATTATACAACACATCACCAGCCCAGGAAAAAATCAGAATTCAAAATATGGTTTCTACTGAACGCCTACAACTTTGGCATCATCATAAAGCTGAGAAATCACAAGTTGGGGATGGTCTGTTTATTGAAAGCCATGAGGTCACATTGGTACCTTCAATTCTAATCTAGGGCTCCTCCGGTTTTCTACTTCCCCTTTTGATAATTCCTGTCCCTCAGAGAGAGAAGCAGGGATCCCACCAGCCTCAACATATTTACATATTTGATCAGCACCCCATGTGCAATCTGTCTTCTCTGATGGCTCTGCCACCCTTCCACGCGGGTCCCTCTCCCCACCTGCTCTGGCACACCATGGTGGACGTGCCCTGCCCAGGGCTCTAGGCCACTGTGGCCTCCCCTGGCTTCTGATGCAAACTCTCACCTTGCTTGGCCTCAGCTAACAGTTCTTGGATGAAAGCTTTCATTAAAAGAAGGAAAAGAAAAAGAAGAGACTGAGGAAGAGTGAAGAAACCCGTCTGAAATCTGTCTCGCAGGCCTGTGACAGGAGGCCGCCCTCTTCCCTGCAGGCCCGAGGATATTAGACAGGCGAGTGGCTCTGGTAATGCTCAGCCTCCTCCCTGGGCCTCAGTCTCCCCATCTGTGAAATGGTGATGACTGCAGCATCTCTACCTCATGTCGTGAAGATGATGCCATGCCCTAGTCCCAGGTAACACAGAGCTTGAGGGGGGCTGCCCCAGGACCTGGTCACAGGCCCCCCCACCCACTGTTCCAGCCTGATCCTGGCCAAAGCTCAGGCAAAAGTATACCTGGAAAACTGTGAGATCTATCCTCTCACGCTCTAGCATTCTTTGGCAACACCTCCAAGGCTTGCCAGGCACCCATTTCCCAACCCATCCCAGCCCATCCTACCATTGCTTGGAATTCTGATCCATCGGGCCTTGACTGGAACAGATCCGGGCTGAGCCCATGGCCACCTGGTGCCCACTCACCACGGTGCAGGAGGCAGAACAGGGCTCTTGGCTCAAAGTGTCTCCCAGCTTCTTCCGAGGGGGTCAAGGTGAGATCCTGGCTCATTCCCCGGGCGCAGACACACCTGGCCCCTGGGCTGTGACACCCAGGCCCCAAACACCAACATCTGCTAGTGCAAGATCTTCCCCGTGGTGTCAGGAGGGGCAATGCTCAGCATGGCTCTTTGATCACTTCAGGCAGCCCATGATTGCATGGGGTAGGGAAGGCTGATGGCAGCTGTGCCACCAAGAGAAGGCTTCTTTGAGCCAGAGCTCAGGGGAGAGGGCGAGTGACACCAGAGGCCCTTCTGGCCACACAGCCTGACTCCTGGGAAGCCCAACCTCAGAGTGGTCAGCAGGCAAGCTGAGTCCAGTATCTGCCTTTCTGGCCTTGGTTCCCAGGGGTCTGCAGAGTGTGGGCTCTGCTTCCAATGGGAGCCTCCCAGCTTTTAGGAGCCATGTGCCTGGCTCACATGGGACCTGCGAGCTCTTCCTACCATTCCCTGTCATTCCTGTGGGATACCCGGAGGGGGAGTTCAGGCCTCCTCCTCTTCCCCCAGGGGTCTCAGGGCAGGAGGCCATTGGGGTGCCTGCAGGCAGCCCCTACCCCTCTATGGTCCTGAGCCCGGGCTCTGGCTGTGCAGAGGCCTGGAACTGGAGGCTAATTGTGAATTAGGAGCCCAATTATGCCCAGCACAATTGGCTCCGCACTGCCTCCTCTTCCCGACAGACATGTATATTAATAGTTGGCACTTATTGAACCAAATATGAATATTCATCTTCATTTATATTTCAAGGCCTTTCCTCTTGGAGGCCCGCGGGGCTGAGACCAGCTCCAGCCCCATCACGGCGCTGACAGCTCACACTCCAGGGCCCTGACTCCTGGCTTGCGGGCCGCCGGCCGGGCTCCCAGCTGTCCACAAACACTCATTAGGGGGGCTGGACCCAGCGAGCTGCGGAGAATGTGTAATCGTACTGTGCGCTGCTAATTAGGGAGCTGATGGGGCATTGAGGGCGAGAGGACGAATTCTTTAAACAGAGGACGGGAAACTTGAAGAGCTATAATTACTTGGAGCAGAGTTCATTTCAGAACTTGGGAGCCAATGAGTCTGATGACAGCCCCGCCTGGAGGAGTGGGGGAAGAGGTGAGAGCAGCTGGGCCCGGCACTGGCGCTCCAGGGGCACAGTGCCTCCCTCTTTATTTTGTTCAATGCCATGCAGCTGTTGACACCTTTTGCCCCATGCAGCCTCCTCCACCTCAGTGGCCAACTTGAGGCCAGGCTCCGTTCCAGAATGCTCCCCTGACATTGCAGGTCATGCTGGGTGCTCCCAGCTCCAAGGGCCTTGGGTCTCTATTGACAGCCACCACTGGTGGGAACAGTGGGGCATGGTCCAGCTATGTGACAGCTGCTGTCTCTCTTTCCTGGAGCCAGCAGAGATGAGGGACCTCTGGCTCCCCAGACACCTGGGCCTGACAGAAATAGGACCAACAGAGGGAACGTCTGGGGCTTTTGCCATTGGGACTCTGCACAGTCTCCCACGCATGTCACCTAAAGCGTTTGATCATTTCAAAGAAATGTGGACTCTCGGGGTCTCCTCCACTCTGAATCTGCCTCCCCAGCCTCCACGTCCGCCCTCCACAGGTTCCTTTAAGTCTGTCTGGAATCCCGCCCACCTCTCTCAGGAAAACCTCTGTCCTCTCTCCCAGGGCAGAGTCCCTCAGCAGTCAGTCATTCGGGAGCAGCCTGGAGCCCCTGCTTCTCTCTCCCCCTGGTTTTTGTGGGTGGGGTGGACAGGGTCAGAGATCAGCCTGGTTACTCCTCAGGGTCTCCGAGGCACCAGCTGTGGGGCAAGGATTTGGGCAGCTTTTCCTCAGTTTTGCCTAGAGCTGTGGTATCCAATCTGTGCTATCCACTGACTCTCTGTGGCTATTTAAATGACTTAAACAAACTTAGGAGCTTGGTTCCTCGCTCGCACCCGCCACGTTCTGCATGCAGTATAGTCACTTGTGGGGTGCTTAACAGCTCACACTGCTGAATGCACACGGCCTACACAGCATGGGCCAGAACTTTGAGTTCAAACCTTCCAGAATCTTCTCCCCAGCACCCTTAGGGCTTCGGGGCAGAACAAGGGGCTCTGTGAGAAAGTTGGTGGGAAGAGCCACCCTTACACTCGCTTCCCATCCAAACCTCCGAGGCTGCAAGGAGCAGGCAGCCTTGCCATTCTCCCCCACTCCCCAATCCCCGGGCTGACTTTTCCTGTAGGAAAAGATCAGAAACAAGCCTCAGGCTGTGCCTGGCTGGCTCTTCTCTGCATGAAGTCTGTGCCCGGCCCTACCAGGCTGGCCTTCTAATTATGGAAGGAGGCTTCAGCTACCAAGGGGCCCATGCCAGCTAGCAGCCCACTTGGCCCCTCCCACTACTCAGGACCTAACGGATGTGGCCATAGTCAGCAGCTGCCCTGACTCCACTGCCTTCAGCTGCTGCTCTTCAGGAAGGGGCTCAGCCCTTTGTGCTGGCAGGTTAGAAGCCACCTGGCTGGAAGGTGGCAGCTCCAGGGTCCCAGCACTGTGGACTCCTTCATAGCCCTGGGCAGACTGCCGGGAGAGAAGGTTCCAGCCACCTTTCCAGGGCACCTGGACCTGCACCTGAGCCAGGCTGAGCATGATGTGGGTGTCCGAGGGGTGTGGCCCCATGTGGAGGTTTTGTAGGCTCATGTGCTGGAGGGGGTGCTGCTAAGAAATTTGATGTCTGGCTCTGGGTACCAGCATGTGAGTTCAGACCCAGACCCAGACACCCCTTTTGCTGGGGAAGGTTGAGGAAGGGAGACAGGGTTGAGGGCCAAAGTGGAGGTGGGGCCGGGCATGGGAGGAGGCCCCAGCAGCTCAGGCTGGGCCTGCAGGGCTTTTCCTCACCAATACCTCCTTGTCCTTGGAGCTGGTCCCCAGGGAGGACACACTAGGAAAGGAGGAAGGGACACAGCCACCTGATCTTGGCACCTCACTCTACAGTTTGCAAGAGGCTTCCTCTCTGTTTGTCTCCACAGCTTTGATAGATAAGCAGGGCAGGACTGCCATTTCCATTTTGCAGAAGGAGAAATGGTCTGTTGAGTGCCACCCAGCCAGTGGTGGGGTCTACACCTGATCCTTGTCCTCTTGCTCCCCAGCCCAGGCTTCTAGCACCAGCTAAGGCCTTTGGCTGCAGGTAGAAATGCCAGAACTTTGCTTTGCTGCAGGAAGGCCATTGCTGCTTTGGTCACATATGGTTCCAAATGGCCTGGATTTGGGGCTGTGGTTCATTTGGAATTTTAAGAAAATGGGCTCAGGTGAGATGCTGAATTAGCTCAGACAACCTTGAACACTGCTCCAGGAGAAGCCATCCAGGCTGCAAGGGTAAAGAGATCCTCTAGGCCCCCAGGCCGCCTCCTCCAGAGGCCCAGCTGTCTGAGGCAGCCAAAAATCAATAAGGAAGGGAGCGTTTTGGACACCGATTAATGTACAGAAAGGATTTCATTTTGGTTGTCGATTTCTCCGTAGGAACTTAATGGTGGAAAAGGATATGAGGTTCAGATTTGGAGGCTTTTCCAATCACTGTTGAGACTTCAATGGCTATGTTCTGTGGTGTTCACGGTGGCCTGCTCAGGTGAACTAGCCATGGCAGTGTAGTTTGTTGTAGCTTGAGATGGGGAAAAGGAGGAGGAGGTGATTTTTCGGGCCTAAGTGTGTAGATAGCCGTGGAGTCAATAGTGTCCTGCTGTTACGTATTTCAGAGGCCTTGGGGGCTACAGTGGTCCCAGCCTGCCCCTGAAGGGTTACCCAGCTGGGAGCACAGCCCTATGGTGGGTGGCTGCTGGTCCCAGGGAGGCTAGAGAGACCCTGCTAGACAGAGCAAAAGTCCAGAGAGGCAGAAACTGAGTGTCCAGAGAAGGCCCTTGTTCTCTCTCCCTTTCCATGTCCCACACCTTCTAACCACAGTCCTCCCAGCTCCTTCCAAAGGGGGGATTTGCCAACTTGCTTTGCCATAAGACATTGACTGGTCACAGGTGCGGCCTTAATGAGCACCTGCTCAGTGACCTGGGTGGGGCATGAGCCCAGATCCTGTGTCCACATCTCCTCTGCTCATGGCTTCTGGTTCCTGGTTGCTGGGCAAAGTAGACCCAGCACCTTCCTGGAGGGTAGGGTGAGGGGTTTTCTTTCCTTCAGGCCCACGTGGAGGTCCCACATTTATGTTTGGGGGAGTTGGAGGCCCCAGTGAGGACCCTGAGTCTCTCTGCTCCACGTTCCTCTGGCTGGGTGGCACTCAACAGCTCTTCTGCTAAGAGCACTCTGGGAAGGGATATTGGTCATTCACATGGCTGTCGTTAAAACAGGAATCTGATATCCATCTGCTATTGCCGCCTCACGACCCCGCAGGTAGGGCGGTGGGATGTGGGGCAGGATGTGGCCTTCCTGGGTCCCTGGCAGAAGTAACCGCTAACAGCACAAAACCCTGCCCTGAACTTAGAATAGTGACTCACATATTAATTAATATTTAAAAACTCATTATGCCTTGATGATGGCTTCCTTAATCTGCTTTTATATTAATTGCAGCCACCCAGGAGCAATAACCATACTTATGTGGCAAAATGGAGTCATTCGACTTAATTACCGGGGAGGTTTTACAGGCAGTCTTCAAAGCCCGCAAACAGTCAGAGAGTTGATGGGATGTCTTCTTTTTAGATTTCCTTTTAAATTGGATGCTGTGATGGGTAGAAGTGATTTCTTATGTTGAGCTGGACTCTCTCCACCACCCCTACTCCCTCCCCATCACAGCAGGCTGGAGCACGTGGTCTCCCCAGTGTGGCCCAAGGAGGCCTGTCCTGAGGCTGGGGATCTGGACCGGTGGGAGCTCTGACACCCACCCGGCACCTTCGGCCTGCCACCTTCCTTACCCCCAGACAGCTCTATGGGGCAACATCCCAGCCCCAGAGGCCTTGCCTGCTCCTCTTGGCAACTTCTGCTTGAGTCCACGGCTAACACCCTGGAGCTCTGTGCTTGGTGGCCTTGGTCTTCTGGGAAGGCCAGGCCTTCAGCCTTTGCAGTTACCTGGGGGGTCACCCTGCCAGGCTCCAGCGGTAGCATCCCTCCACCCTGTTACGTGCAGGCTTGTTTGTGAGCCACGTTTCCAAACAATGCTCCGCTCTAACAGGGTCACACAACCACTGCCCATGAGCTTTGCCCACCCCCTGGGCCTGCGACAGCAACAGAGGCAGCCCACGGCCAGTCTGTTGGGACAGTTCAGCAGGGATGGTAACAGCATAGCGGCCCCGCAGGCCTGCTTGCAGCCTTCCTGCCTGTCTGAGCAGCTCTCTGTCCTCTGTCCCTGAGTACCTCAGAGGATTCAGGGCTTCTGTCACCTCCCAGAGAGGCCCCAGGGAAGCCCTGGTGGCATTTGCCTCACCTGCCCCCTTCAACTCCAAGGCGGTGGAGGAGCTCATGGTGGCATCAAAGCCCCAGGTGGGCCAGGAGCGTGTGCTGAGGCTGGGGACCGGCGGACATCTGGCATCTGGCTGGAGACCCGCAGAGCGTACCTGTCAGTGTGTAGAAAATGATCACACTCCTGGCCATCCTTGCTGGGGCCTGGCCTCCAGGAGGCCCACAGGGCAGGGACAGAGTCAAATGGTGTCAAAAGATGGAATCAGCCTCCCGTGCTTTAGAAATTATGGTGAAGTGACAGGCAGGGAAATTGGTGACTCCCTCCGGCAGTGCTGATAACACCAAGGCTCATCCATCACCCACGCAGGACGGCCAGACCCATTCAGAGCCAGCTGCTAAGGGGTCCCTTGCAGCCCTAGGGCTGGGGTGGGCAGAAGCTGTCAGCCACCACGTGCCCAGCATGGTCTGATAAAACCCGGGCCCTGGATACGTGTGCCAGGTAGACATGGACTTGAGTTAGGACCCAGGTCACGAGGTGGGGGACATTAAAGTAGGGGTGGGGACAGAGTAAGGTTTGCAGTTTGGTCTGAGGTCAGTCAGGGCAGGTTTTAGGGTAAGGCTGGATGAGGTCAGGGGCAAGTGAGGCTTCCAGGTGAATCTAGGAAAGAAGCCACGACTGGGGCATGGAACTGGTGTCTGGTTTGGGGGGAAGGTAACTTGTCCTGGAGGAGGGTAGAGCTCAGGGCCAGGACGTAGGAGCTCCTCATTTAGGTGCTACTTCCTTAGTTATTCTTTCTAGGAAAGGACAGACATGTCTCTTCTCCCCGCTGCCTAGAGTCATGACCATCAGTACACACCTGTCATTCACTGCAAACCCTGTCCCCAGCTCTGGTGGATGCTCCTCGGTGATAGGCTGACCACGCTTGCCTTTGCTCACCCTCACTAAACTACACGGTCCAGCCTGTCGTTCCTCCTACAGCCTGAGCCAGTCTCAGAGGCCCCCCAAGCAGATGTGCATGGCATGGAGGAGACCAAAGAGCCTGCAAAAGAGTGGAGAGATGTGAGCATCCCCCAGGAGCACATGTCAGTGCAGGGTGGGGGACGGAGCAGGCCACAGCCGACCATTGTCAGTTCTGGTGCCTGCAGAGACTCCGCTCAGGCCAGTCCCAGTCTCATATGTTGGCCAGGGGCTCCCTCTCCATAACACATTGTGAACTCTTTCTGTTTTCCTCTTCCCCTCATTTTTCCAAAAAGGCTCTTGCTCTTCCCTTGCGTGTCTGGGCCCCCTTCCCACCCACCATACTTCATGGGGTGGGGATGGAGGAGTGCCACCTGGAGAGGTTCCCAGCCTGGACCCAAGTCCTGCTTGACATCTACTCTCTGATGGCCCTCAGTGAGTCACATGACTGCTCTAAGTCTCAGTTTCCTCATCTGTAAACGTGTTCTATGGGGCAGTGCAGTCCTGAGAATGAAGTGAGATAAGGTACATGCTGTGCCCCACACAGCAGGTGCTCAATACTGGCTGGTCCTCTTAGCCCAACCTGTGCACAACACAGCTCTGTGGCGCCTGAGGTTGTGTCTCAGCAAGGCCCTCAGAACAGACCTTCAGATGTGGTGACTTAGGAAGAAGGTGCGCCCAGGAGATGCTTGTAAGGAACCAGGAAGGCCAGGAAGGGGAGAATCCAAGTTGGCAGGATGGCGAGGGAGGGCCTTCAGACTACGTCTTTTCTGGGAGGAGGTGTCAGTCTGCTCCCGAGTGGGGAACTCTAGAGTGAAATAGTGCTTCCTATCTGTTGTAAATGGGGGCAAAGGAGCTGGGCCACCATCTTCCAGCCCCTGTTGGTCAAGACCTAGCCCACGGACGTCAGCTCCAGATGCCTGGCTCAGCTGTGCAGGGAGGACACCCAGACAGTTGCAGGTGAGGTGGTCAGAGGTGTGAACACACCAAAGCTGTGACAAAGTTCACAGAAGTGGTGGAGGGAAATAGGGCAGAGCAGCCTCAGGGCCCACTGTGGCGCCCATGGTATGAGGCTCGAGGTGACTGAGAGGTGGCCAGCTTGGGATGCAACAGGAACAAGTTAACTCCACATTGGAAAAAACCCAGACTCTGGGATGCAAGGCCCCAGGGTATAAAAGATTCTCCAAGAAAGGAGAATGGGAAAATAGCAAAACAGAGTAGCGAGCACATGCATAGCCCTTCCTGCACTGTTTTACACTGTTTTAAGGGCTCTGTATAATTCAATCCAGCTGTCCTGTGAGATACAGGCTATTGCTGCCCCCGATTTACAGATGAGTCTTGGAAAAATCAACCAACATGCCCAAGGTCACACAATTAGAAGTAGACCCAAGTAGCAGAATGAGCCAGAGAACAGAAGGTGTCACCAGTGGGAGTGAAATCCCAAGGGCTGCTGTGCAGGGAGAGGGCGCTCTGCAGCTAGTCAGGAACTGGCTGGACCCAGACTGCATCAGGGGAGGCTCTAGGATGCTGGGTTGGGCAACTCGCTCAAGGCCACATACCTGGTGGAATCCCAGCCAAGTTAAAAGGATGATTGTGTTCAGCAAAGTCATATGGCTTTCTTCTCCGATGGTCCCCTGTGTTCACCCCTTCCCTAGGCCAGAGGCATGGGCTGTTTGAGGGGTGCTCAGGGTAGCTGAGCAGGAATGCAGTGGGGCAGACTCAGCATCCAAACTCCCCAACAGGACATCTGTGTCCTGGTGAGAACGACACACCATGAGTCAGGCTTACTTGAGAGAGGAAGGGCTCTTTAAATTCCTAGAGCTCCTTTCGCACAACTGAGTCAGGCCTGGTGTCCTTGGATCCCAGTGTTTGCCCCCCAAGCCACAGCATAGGGAGGATGGAGGATGCGGCCTAAGAGAATGCCGGTGGCAGGAAGAAGAAGTGCAGCAGAGGGGCAGCCCCGAAGACCTGGTTGCTCCTGGGGCTAAGGCACAGTGGGTGGGGCCCTTCCAGTGAGGGCCTTGGCTCCTCCTCTCCCTGGGCCAGACTGGGCACTGGCCGGCTTCTCAGTGAAGAGCCCAGCTGTACCTGATGCACCACCCAGGCAGTGGTTTAGAAACAGCAGAGGAAGGGGTCTGGGTTGTGATCCAAGGGACCCTGTCACAGGGCCCCCACTTGGCACAGTGGAGAGAGAGCACTCAGCGTCTCCAGGCCATGAAGGGCCCTGGGGACAGTGGTGGTGGAGTGAAAGAGGCCTGGGGTCCAGTGAAGTATTAGAGGCTGCAGAACAAGTGCTGCTTGTCAATTTTTTGTTGTCGTTGTTGTTTTGTTTTTTGTGGTGATGGAGTTGGAACCCAGGGCCTCCATATACTAAGCAAATGCTCTACCGATGAGCTACACTTCCAATTCCACTTGTCAAGCATTAATTATGATTTCTCTCCCTTCGTGGAAAGGGGTGGGACTGAGCTTTTGCCTCCATGTTGGGGCTGTGTGACAAGTTCTGTTCGAAGCTCTGTGAGCAGAACTGCCATGGACCACCTCCAGGGTGGAGCAGTTAACTGCTGCCTGAAGCCTTCCTTCCACAGGGCTCCTTCCACCTGCCACAGTCACTAGCGGTGCTCCAGACAGCAGGTGACCCTGCTAGGGTGGAGAGTAAGCTCAGGAGAAGGCAGCCTGCAGGGACACAGGCTCACTGTGCCCCTCAGCTGAGGGACGACGTCTTCAGTGTGGCATCATCTGCTCCTTCTCTGGCTCCCAACCCTATTGGCTTGGGGTGGTAAGAGTGGCAATAGCACCCCATCGGTCCTAGCTCTAGGATACCACACTCATCTTTACGGGTCTTCTTAACCCTGGTCACACCTGCACAAAGAGACCATTGATGAAAATCCTCTCATAGCACTCTGTTCTGGGTGGCAGATGTGACAGAACCTCCCTTGAAGGATTTCTGCAAGGAATGCAGATAATGGATCTAAAGCATGAAGATCAAACACTACCACACAGTAGTCACCCAATACACAGAAGTTGTAATTAACTGTTATTCCATTAACATGGGCTGGGATTTAGCTCAGTTGGTAGAGCGCCGCTCTGTAGTCTCTGAGGTCCCGAGTTCGATTCCCAGCACCACAAAAATGGGAGAAGGACGTAGCAACCCACTCCCAAGGCAATCCTGGAACAAACTGCCATTGAAAACCCTTTCATTGAAAACCCTATGAGGGTCGCCATGAGTCGGATACCAACTCGATGGCACACAACAACAACCATAAACATGGCTCAAAGCATTATTTCTCTCCATCGCCACTGCCACTGTCCCAGGCAGGGTCCCATTGTCTTCCTCCTGCCCATCTTCATTTTCCTCTTGGCCCCCTGCCTCCAGGCTCCCTGACCTCCTCTTCCATGGAAGGATCCTTCTGTGCCCTGAAGCTCACATCTCCCCAGGGGACTCCCTGGGTGGAGCCCTTCAGCACCTTGGTGGAGCCCAAGTTGTCAGGCTGGCCCACAAGGGCCTCACTGACATGCCTTTCGGAATGGTAAGCTGATTTGGGGACTGGCAGGTCCAACCTGAGAAGTTTTGTCAGGTGGGGGAGGGGCAGCTCCAGAGGCACATGGGAAATGTGAACCCCTAGGTGCTAGGAGGCGGGAAGGAGGGTAAGAGGAAGGAGGGTGGAGTCTGCCTCTCACAGGATGTTCCTAGTGAGGCAGCGTGGGCTTGGGGCAGGAATTAGAGCCTTCCCATGTCCAGGGCCATCAGCCAGCCATGGACTCAACTTCACTCTTAGGAAAAGAAGTATACGTAATGGAGACCCAGGTTCAAGGCATCCTTTCCACACTCTAGACAAAAATAAAGCCTGTAATTGACACCAAAACCTGTGAGTATAAAATATCCTAGTCACCCTTACTGTGGAGGATACATGCTAAGACCACACAAGCAATGCCTGAAATCTTAGTATCAGACCTTACAGATATGTGGCACATCTCCGTATCCCCTGCAGTACTGTGCAGAGTGCCAGGGTTAAGCTGGCCTTCTGTGCTCCATGTCCTGGTGCCTCCTTTGCCTCGCTGCCCTTGTGCTTTGGGGTCACTGTTAAGTAAAATAAGAGTTACTTGAACATAAGCACGGTGATACCATAGTGGTCAATCTGATAAACAAGATGGCTATGAAGTGACTAATGGCAGGTAGCACATACCATGTGGATACACTAGACAAAGACAGAATTCTCATCCTGAGTGGGAAAAAGATGATGTGTGATTTCATCACACTTCTTAGAACAGAATGCAATTTAAAATGTATGAATTGTTTATTTCTGGAGTTTGCCATTTAATATTTTCTGACCATGATTAACCAGAAGTAACTAAGGGAAAGACTACTGTGTTGGTTAAGACTCTGGAGCTAGGCCACCTAGGTTTGAATAGCAGCTCCATTCCTTACTAGCTGTGGGCTCTGGGCTGATTACTTAACCTTTTTATGCTCAATCTCCTGATATATAAAATGGGGATGATATGGCACTTACCTCATGCAACTGTAAGAGTGAAAGGAGTTAACTGTGAGAAGCTTTCCTGGCAGTTCTGGTAGAAATGTATGTTGTTATTTTTATATTATTGCCTGGAAGCTCTACAGAGGAAGAAAGGGGATTGGGAACAGGCCGCATGGACAAAGCACTATGGGTTGGGGCTTTGGAGGAGGTCTTTGGGATAAATTGACATAAGGATATTCCCCAGGGGAAAGAAAAGCCAGAGAGAGCAGAAGAAAAGTTAAGCAAGCTTTTTAGAAGGAAAGTACCTTGGATAGGCAGAAAAGATGGTGGGCCTGAAAGAAGGGAGAGACGTGCACACAGCTTCTAGAGAGGAGAGAAGAGAGAAGAGCGAAGGGCAAAGAGGGAAGAGACATAGCACATGTTCACTCTAGTTTTGTTCAAACTAGGGCATGCTCATAGTGACATCAGCCCTGGGTGGCACAACCTGGTTGCCTAGTAATATGAGCCCCCAGCAAGGGAACTCAAGCCGCACCTTGAAAAGTCCCTTCTTTAGTAATCTTTTGTGGTTTAGGCATATGGGGCCTAGGGTCTTTGTTTTATAAAATGGCTCAAGGGACACCAGGCAACGTGGCTCGTGCCTGTAATCCCAGTAACCCAGAGGCAGAGGTTGGAGGATAGAAGGTTTGAGGCCAGAGGCAGCCTGCATAACTTAGTGAGACTGTGTCTCAAGATAAAAAATAGAAAGTGGGCTGAGAGAGCAGCCCCGTGGTAGAGCATTTGCAAAGTATGTGTGAGGCCTGGGTTCAACAACCAAGTACCACAAAAAACAAACAAAAAAACAAAAAAACTCAATGGACTTGTCATATTTCAAAAAGATGGGCCAATTGACAGATGTCTTCGAATGCCCTGCCTTTGTTTATACTCAGGCAGCTATTCATTTTGGATTAGAGTGTAGGGTCCATTAGAACAAGGTCCTTCCAAAGTCCTTGGAGGTTAGTCTTGTAAGGCTTCATCCATCATGGCTGAATGCAGGAGTCATTTTAATCTCCTTTTCCTCCATTTTGCCTGTTAATATATCTACCCAGCTACCTAACACTAGTATCTACCTCCCAGACTTGTGTAGCACAGGTTAAATGAGTGGACATAAAGTGTTTAGAATAGCGATCAGCTAAAGGAAGGGCAGGGGCACAGTCAGGTCTGGCTTCAGGACCCACTTTCCTAACCCCTCACTGCTAAACTGCTTCCTCATATACCCCTCCCCAGATGGTCTCCTGGAATCTGGTCTTCGTAGGCAAAATGCTTCCGATTCTTCCAGCTGGTATCCTCGGCTTCTTTCTAGTAGGACAGTGATAGGGTATGGATTGCCTAACCACATTTCTTCTCTCATGCAGCAGGGGAGGCCCCAATCACTGAATCCTGAAGGAAGCCAATGGGTGGGATAGGATTCTGGACACACAGGGAATTGATCTGAGAGCCCAAGCAGGAGCAAGGAAGGCTTCGGAGGGACACCAGTGGGCATGGCACAGGCCCCCTTAGGTTGTCCAGAGGCTGCTTGGGATGCAGGGTGGGGGGGCAGCCAAGTGGCCCAAGAATGAGAACCCAATGGGGGCAGCCTACCTATCCTGTGGGGGTCCTGTCCTCTGAAAAAGTGGCCAAGATCCTAGGGGCCCAAGCCCTTGGGCCTCCAAAAGGACCAAAGATGGTGATGAAGGCCTAGCCCTATTTCCTGGGCTGCATGTTGATGCCTATCCACCTGAGAAACAGACCCCTTAAAGTTCTGCCTGGGGCAAGGCCCAGCTCTGCAGCCTCAGTTCCCCTGACTATAAAATGAGGATGGACGCCACATGTGCTCTTCAAGTGCT
Source organism: Pedetes capensis (assembly GCA_007922755.1). Taxonomy (NCBI): domain Eukaryota; kingdom Metazoa; phylum Chordata; class Mammalia; order Rodentia; family Pedetidae; genus Pedetes; species Pedetes capensis. The sequence goes on from VMDO01008008.1 coordinate 82,348, forward strand.
GCTCACCTCTACAGCTCTTTAGAACGGGTTTCTGCTCTGAGGCAGCCTAGACTGGAGACATCAGAGCCCTGGGAACTGGAGTCAGGTTCTGGGCTTGCTTCGGCCTCTGACCTGTGTTGTAGCTGGGGCAAGTTTCTTAGTCTCGGGGCTTTAGTTTTTCCATCTGGAGAAAAAGAGAAGAGGATGAATGAACCAGCTCAGGAGGCTCTGCAGCCCTCCTGTCCACTAAGCTCTGCTCTGTCAGGCTCTGAAAGAAGATGGGTGGCACCTGGAGGGGTTCATGGACTCTTCAGGAGTCCCTTCATGTCAACCAGAGTTACTGCACCCTTTCTCAGGGCAGGCACTGTTGCAGGCACTTGGACATACCAGTTAACCAGAACAAAGTTCCCTGTCCTGGTAGAGACCACTTGGATCAAACAGATTTGGGGGCATTGAATTGCACTGAACACGGAAGGAAGGGACCTTGCTCTTTAAAGAAAACCAAGTTGGGATCCCTTTTGTAAATCAAGGGATGCCCCTTCATCTTCTCTCCTGAATAAGAGACCCCCAGCCTTTATAAATTGCATTTGCTTAAAAGGAAGCAGTCAGAGACCATTGGGTTTTCAGGCTGTTGGAGGTGCTCATTTGCATATGGACTTAATGTTTATAAAAGCGCTTCTATTCATTAAAGCGGTTCCTCAAGGCCTTTGGCTGCTCAATAAGGTGCTGGCTGCGCAGGTGTGCCCTCTGCACCCTCCATTTCCTCAGGACCTTAGCAGGGGCACCCAGAAGCCCCGGGCTGTGCTCTGGCCCCAGGAGACGCCAGGGGTGGCTGGAGCGTGGCTGGAGACTCAAGCTCTTCCTCCAGGACCACGCCCTCGTCCGCGCAGCGCCTCCTGCAAGGTCTGGCTGGTCCGATGCCTGTGCTCCAGTCACCCCTGAGGCACCCACAGCCACCCGCGGGCGAGGGTGCTGAGCTCAAGGCCATCCCCCTCCGCCACACCGCCCTTCACCCTCTAAGCGCTCGTCTTTCTAATGGGATTAGGCTTCACACGGGTCAGGGAACAATTTATTATTCTGCTGGCTAGAGCTAAGTTTTTCTTTGAAAAATGGTTACTCCCGGAGTCTGCAATTACTTCAAAATAAATTTACCAAAGACAAAATTGTGCCTCTTGGGTCAGTAAACGACTTGCCTGTTTGGGGCTGAGGAGACAAGGTGTTTATTAAGGACCGCCTTCGTTTCCTGTGCAGGTTTTTCAGTTTGAATAATTGTCCAATTAAATATAATTTGGAAGTCAGTGCTAACCCAGTGGCTGGATTGCAAGAGGAAGAATCACTCGGAGGCGTGCATTAATAAATCCCTGGGAGCCCCATCACTCCCCAAACCCCTCCTTTAGTTTAATTTTGAGAAATTTTTTTTTGTCTTCCCAGAGCCTATAGCTTCCCATTTGGAAATGAGCTTCTTTCCCCCCAAAGAATTCCCAAGCCTTGCTTCCATCTGTCTGTCTGCTTCTCCCCTACAAGCAGATGCATGGGGTTTCTCTGCTGGGATCACACACTGATGCTGGGGCTAACAGGCCATTCTTTTATGGGCTGTGCACTTGTGGGCTCTTCTTTCATTCATTCATTCATTCCTTCAGTCAACAAACACCTGCTGAGAGCTTACTCTGAGCCAAGCCCTGGGCTGGAAAGGAGAAAAGGCAGAGATGAGTCAGCCCAGTGATTGAGAAGGGCACATCAAAAGCCACAGACGATCATCCCTTCCATGTTGTTCATGGGGAAACTGAGGTCAGAGGAGTTGCTTAGGGAGTAACTGGGGAGCCAGGGCTCCTGTCGACTAACCAGGATAGTTTACACAGGAACTATTATACCTACTTGCTCTGCCTATGTAGTAAGGGAAGTGGATGGCAGCCCTGAGTCCCCACATGATGCTCTACCCTCTGGGAGTGGCTTGTGAAGGGTGCTTGAGGGGTCAGAGCATATATTTGGTGCAATCCTGGCCAGCTGAGTTTGCTGGAGTGATACACCATCACAATGGGCCTGTCCCTGATAGGAAGGGATCAGAGACATTGTCCTGGATATAGAAGCCATGTGTCCTGAGTGCAAGTCCAGGCCAAGCCATGGGCTTAGGGAAGGGTCTGGATCCCTTCTCTGGGACCCTGGGATCTAGAGTCTGGGCATCCCATGTGGTGGCCTCTAGAGGCTGGTGCCTGGATCACAGACGGCCTGCTGCGGCTCCCCATGGCCCCGCGATTGCCTGCCATAGTCACGCATGCGTTGAGCAATTATTTATTGGGCACGTCTATGTGCTGAACACTATTTTAAGTACTGGTGATGACAAGAAGTACATGAATCCCTGCTGACACAGGGTTGGGATTTTAGTGAGGGAAGACAGATAATCAACAGGAACAAAGGAAATATATAGTATGTGGATTGTGATAGGCTCTGTTCAGAAAAACAGAGCAGGGAGGGAGCTAGGGAGCACAGGGGGCTTTTAAAAGGGGCAGCCGGAGAAAGTCTCACTTGGCATGTGAGTGGAGGCTGGAAGGAGGTGGGCCAGTGAGCAAGACAATGTAGGAGTGTGGGTGGGATATTCAGCCGGGAGGCAAGGCTGGATGGAGTGAGGAAAGGGTGAAGGCCAGGGATAGGCAAGTCACAGAGGAAGAGAAGGTAGGATTCACAGGAAGTGAGAGACCAGGCTGAGGCACAGATTTGTCTTCTGGCCTCCTGTGCTGCCTCAAGGCCCTGCAGCTCCACGGCCCAAAGCCTCCCCGCAGGCTCCCCGGCAGCTTCTCTGAGGAAAGTGCTGGCTGCCAGGCACCTCTGCAGAGTCCTGCAGGAAGGGGCATGGAGCGGGCGGCAAGGAAGGTGCAGAGCCCTAGCAGGCTGGGCCCCTCTGGCTGCCACCCCGATTCTTCCTCAGATCCGTGGGCAAGGAAGGGATAGTGCTTGTCCGTCCATATTCACAGCATGGAGGTGATCCAGGTTGAAAGAAAATCAATAAGATGTGTCCATTTATGTGGCACAAAGGAAGAAAGGTCCACAGACAGAAATAGGCCGGGATTCACATGCAGGCGACTTAATAAGACGTTCCCCCAGTTTGAAGAGGATGGTAATTTAGATTTGCCTTTGAAGGTCTCCTTTTTTTTTTTTTTTTTTTTTGTCTCAGTAACTCTCAGGATCAGCCTGCTTAGGCAGCAAGGGAAAGGAGATTGGCCACCTTCTTAGAAGGCAAGCCCACGCGAAAAGGGTGCTTGCTCGGAGAAGTTCAAACACCGGCCTTGAGAAAAGATGAAAGTGCCACGTCAGCACATCCTCGGCCATTGATCAGGACTGAGGCCTGGGCCTGGCGCATTTGGGCTGCAGCGGGACAATGAGAACAAGGCCAGGCTGCTGGGAGGCCTCCTCTGAGCCACCGTGGGACGGGAGATGCTCATTACCGGCAGCGGAGCTCAGTGGCCAGGTGGGGGCAAGAGGCAGCTGGGCCCTACGTGCAGAGCATGGGCCTGGAAGCCTGCAAGCTCTGCAGCCTGTCCCTTAACCTGGGCCTGAGAGAAGGCTGGCTCCAGCCTCGGGCTGTGGCAGGCAGGACCCAGGCTTCCTCTCCTGTGCTAGCTAAGCCATGAGCAGAGGCAGCTCCCTCACCCCAGGGATTTCTGCCTGGCAAGCCCAGAATGCCTACAGGAGAAGGGGAAGGGCCAAGCCTTGCTCCCCGAGGTCTGCTGAGAAGGCAGGGCTTTGCCTGTCTGGCGGGACTGTAGGCAGGGATGGGCCACCTACTTGGTGGTACCTGAGTGGACTCTCTCACCTGGGCTGTCCACCCTGATGGGAAAATCAGGGGTGGTGGGGTTCCAGAGAGTCATGTGGGCAGATTCTCTGTCCCTCTTCGTAGACCAAGTATTTCCTTTCCCATCTACCCATGAAAGACCAATCCCCTGTCTTCAGTCTCCCCACCATGCCCTGGGCTTTCCCTAGTGTAGGCCTTATCACCCTGTGCTGTCCTTTACCCGACTGCAGGCTCCTCCAGGTAGACACTCTGCCCACGGCACAGGTGCCATGCCTGGCACACAGCAGGTGCTGTAATGTCTTCATGTGACCTCTTTCCACAGCCTTCAGGGCAGGAGACCAGGGCAGGCTGGGGTCTTGTGTTCAAGGTGGTTCTTAATCTGCCGAAGTCGTACATGGTTAGGTGGGCAGCTGACCCAGCATGTGATGTGGGCTGTTGCTCCAGCTCAGGGCTCTTCCCCCTTGGTGTCCTGGGCCTCACTGGAGTCCCCCAGGGAAGTGGAAGGGCTGGGAGCTGGAGTCAGGGGACTTCGTCCCAAAGCCCGGTGTGCATTTGACCCTGAGCAAGTCCATTCCTGTGCTTCCCAGTTTCTTCCTCTGAAGACTCATGTGCTATTCTCTGCCCCGCACAGCAGCTGCCAGCCGCTATAACTGTGGAAGCCTTGAAACGTAGCTAGTCAGAATTGAGATATGCTAACCATGTAAGCCTGCAGCTGTAGCCCTGTGGCATCCGATCCCGTCAGATCTCGGAAGCTAAGCAGGGTCAGGCCTGGTTAGTACCTGGATGGGAGACCGCCTGGGAACACCAGAAGCTGTAGGCTTGGGAGAAGGACCTGGCAACCCCCTTCCAAAAATCAATCTGCCATTGAAAACCCTATGAACAGCAGAGAAGCACTGACAATAGTGTTTCCCCTGTTGTACAGAGGGTCGCTATGAGTCGGATACCGACTCGACGGCACCTAACA